>JAJOZX010003398.1:75000-82500 GCA_023014485.1 Bathynomus jamesi | reverse complement strand
CGACCACCCTCTGTTTCCTACCTCGCAACCACTCTTCTAGCCAATTTATTACTACACCCCTGATTCCATGAGCCTTAGTTTTTTCAATGAGTCTTTTGTGCGGCACGGTGTCAAACGCTTTTTGAAAATCTAAATACACTACATCAACCGCCCGATGTCTATCGTAAACGTCAACCACGCTTTGGAAAAATTCTAAAAGATTAGTTAAGCAAGATTTGTTTCGCCTAAATCCGTGCTGCGTATTTCTAACTAGCTTATGGAAATCTAAGTGTTCGACTATATGATCCCTAATTATTGATTCCAGTAGCTTACCAACAACAGACGTTAAACTGATTGGCCTATAATTTCCCGCCGCACCTTTATCGCCTTTCTTAAAGATAGGTGTTACGTTTGCTAACTTGAAATTATCTGGTACGCACCCCTCAGAAATAGACGCATTAAAAATCTTTGTTAGCGGCACAACAATGCTATCTTTTAATTCTTTTAGTTTTATGGGATATATGGAATCAGGACCCGGTGATTTACGCGTTTTCGTTTTATCAATATAGCGCATTAACTCCCCTTCACTAACGACAATATTATCCAAAATATTACCATTATCAAAAGATATTATGTCTATGACCGTAGGGATATTCGTTACATTTTCTATAGTAAAAACTGACGTAAAAAATTCGTTTAGCAAGGTAGCCATTTCCTTGTTTTCAGAAACTAGATCTCCGTTTACATTTTTCAATGGACCCAAGACACCTTTTACTGGATTTCTATTATTGATGTATTGAAAGAATCGCTTGGGGTTTTCGTTACCGTCACGAGCTATGTAGATTTCAAATTCGCGCTTGTACTTTTTTATTACACTTTTCGCTTCACGCCTCAGAGAGATGTAGTCGTTTCGTAACAACAAATTGTTTTTATCGCACTTATGTTGCCTATAAGCCCTATCTCTACTCTTTATGATGTCTCCTACTCTAGAAGTAAACCACAAGGGCTTGTTGTTTACTTTCGCACGCTTAATTTTGTACGGTACACATTCCTCATTTATAGTCGTAAATACTGTTTCAAACGATTCCCACATTAGTTTTGCGTTGGAGTTCCCCATCACGTTTTCCCAATTGACGTGTGACAATTTATCTCGAAATTTACAAAAGTCTGCGTGCTGGAAGCTAGGAATTTTAGTCGAGTTAGTTGGTTTCGAGTGACTTACTGAGAGGACAAACTCTGCCATATTGTGATCGCTATTGCTTAACGGTTCTATTACTTGAAGATCAGTAATTAGCCTATCATTCGTAGTTATTACTAAATCTAAAATACTGTCCAACCTCGTAGTTTCCCCAACCTTTTGACTAAGAAAGCTATCCTCGAGAAAATTAACTAAACGATTACTTTCCGCGTCTCTCTGCATTGTATCGTAATTCACGTTGGCGCAATTAAAGTCACCCATAACTAAAGCCTGCTCACTACCGATTACTTTCTTTAGTTCACGATATAACGCTTCCTCCGTATCAGCTGTTTGATTAGGGGGCCTATATATAACCGCAACAAGAAGTTTGAAGTCGTTTAATTTAAGTTCTGCTATAGTCGAATCTATCGGTTCTGGAATTGAGTGCTTTACTTCTATAACGTTCGCAATATTATCTTTGATATACAACATAACACCGCCTCCTCGCCTACCTATTCTGTTTTTAACAAAAAGTCTATAACCTTTAATTTGATACTCCCCTACAAAGTCACGTGTTTCAGTGCTAAGCCACGATTCGTTTATCGCAGTTAAATCATAGTCTTTACAAGCAATTAAAGAAAAAAATTCATTTATTTTAATTCGTAGGCTACGAGCATTTGAGGATAGAACCTTCAAATTGCTTGCAATTACGACACCTTCGCGAGCGCAGGGGAAACTTGTAGAATTTACGCTGGGACCGTTCGAGTTACGGCAGCCTGAAAAGAAGAGACAGTATTATGAAATAGTCTTCCTAAACGCGCAGCTCCTACGTCATTAAGATGAAGTCCATTTTCGAGGAACAAGTCCCCTCCTGCCGTAGAAACTGTTCCAAAAATTCGCATAATGCACTCCTTCCTGTTGGCAAAGAGACTTTAGGTTATTGTTAATATAGGTCGCCTTGCTGTAGAAATCGTTACGTTGGATAATTCGAGGAAGTATACCTGTTAAGACAATATTATTAGTTTTCTCCTTTAGTCGCTCTATTAAGTCCCTGTACCTAGCCAGCAGTTCTTCCGATCTAGAATTTAGAACGTTATTAGTACCGACATGAATAACATACGTTGTGTCCTCGGTGGTACCGTCTGTAAAATGGTCAACACTATTAGTTATATCCTCCACCCTTGCACCAGGGTAGCAGTAACGGCGCCTACGACGAGGGTTTCTCCCACAGAATTCCTCGAGCTGCCCTCGAACAATGGAATCGCCAACGAGTCGTATTTCCGGTTCATCAGCATCTTCGAAACCTAAAACAGAAAACTTATTGCTTGTTATTACTGGTAGACAAGTCTTTGCTTTTCGCAATGGGGCTCCATTTCGCACTCGAACGAAGGGTTGGGAACTAGGGGAAGAGAGAGGGCTATTAATACTATTTATATTATTAGTAGAAACTGAGGCATGAGGGGTCGTAACTGGAGTCTCAAGGGAATCCAATTTTGCCATCAGAAGCATTACGCTTTCTTGAAGCCTCACCCTGGCCTCCCTCTCACGGTCTAATTCGTTCCTCAGGACTTCCATGCTTGAGCACCACCTGCAAACTAATTGTTCATTATTATTAGCCATTGTAAACGCGTAAGCGGCAAATTTCCCTTCACAGCGACTGCAAGTACTTGACTGGGGTGCCATGCTTTTAATTAGTTAAAAAACAAAAAAAAAACAAATAAAAAAAACACAAAACGAGCGTTTGGAAATTAATAAATTCGAAAACGTAGGTCTACCACGTGCTTATTGTGCCGTCACCTGCGTAAACCCGCAAAATTGTTCTTGAAACGCAGAAACAGGTTCTTGTAACACAATTTTATGCTAAATGAATATATAATTAAGCTACCGACGAAAGAAATGTTAAAGAAAAAGTATTAAATGAAACTTATCTGGTCGCTGTTTACTGACTTAATCCCTTTTTCCCACGGTAGGTGACCGTTTTGGAGGTCAGGTAGTGTGTGAAGGAAAAATGAACCTTAAGAAAACACGTTTCTGATAGATTTGAAAAACAACAAAGGCAAACCACGGGAAATTCAACCTTATGACTGCACGTTTTCTGATTGATTTGAAAAACAAACAAGGCAGTAGCCTTGGTTTGATCAAATAATATAGTACTGAATAACGTCAATAAATGAAATATATTCGCTAATGAATGATTAGTAGCACGAAGTAATTTAGTTAAGAATGCACGGAACACTTTTTTTTTAAAACACTTCAACGAAAACCACTTATTCAATTGATAACACTTGACACTCGATAAAACACGTCTGTTCACAAGGAAAGACTGATCACATCTGAGGAAAGACTCATATATATATATATATATATATATATATATATATATATTATGGAAAAACTATACGCGCTTACAACATGGTATCATATGTGGTACCTTTATTTCATAATTAAATATAAATTATTAATTAATTTAATTAAATATCTATACAAAATTGCCTCGGGATTGGCGACAACATAGCCTATTGGGAATGAAATAATTGCCATACGTACAAAGAACCTGTATGTATGAATCGAGCCTCACATAGCAACAAGAAAACCCAATTTATTGTTTAGTCTACCACAGAGAAGTGAACCAAACAAAATTTTGCTAGATCGGCAAATAATAATGAAAATACAAGCGAACCAAGGAACGGCTCTCAGGGCTGTTTATGTTACAGCGAACGCTTTAAACAGGGAGGATGTGTTTTTGTCTTCCCTAAAGTTCTGAGTGAATTCCTTATAATAAACTTAATACTCATGAAAGGATAGGCCTGTCCGCTAAAGTGTTTATATTGTGACTGCCTATATTTATAACAAGAAGTTAACTCATTGAGTAACTCCATCGTGGCGGCCCTACACCGAAAATGATCGTAACGCCCTACATCGAAACAAACCAAGGACCCAGCAAAAATAAGGTGAGGCAATTTCATTTTCATTCTAATGTAGGCGTCTAAAATCCCGACGCTAAAAATTACCGTAATCATATAAATATAAAGAGGTCCTTTTAACAACCTACATATTCATAACTCTCTAACGAAAAAGCATAGGGCTTTTGTCGGTAACCCTCCACCGAAGTCTGCTGGAAATTTCCAACGGATGAGGGCACAGGCAATCAACCCATAGCCCTATATAGTTTTTTCACATGGTGGCCCTGTGTATGGGGAACTGACCCCTCTAAAATTTACACTGACACACGCAGTGGCTAGGCTTAGCTCATTAGGCCTAACCCCAATTTCAACCGTAACCCCACTATAGTTTTTTCATATGGTGGCCTATACAACTGGGAACCGATCCCTTCACCTTTACAATAACCGAAAATAAAGGCTTGTTCATTTAACAGGCATAACTCAATTTAGGTCCTATAAAAATAGGCCCACAACATTAAGCCTATTTAATAGGTCCTACTCTTCAAACTCAAAACAAAGCCTTGTTAATTTAACAGGCTTAACTCATTTGAGGTCCTATGAAATAATAGGCCCAAACATAAGCCTACTTGGTAGTCCCAATAAATAGGCCTATGTAGTAGGCCCACCTAACTTTACATTACATAATAGGCCTACCTCTTAAAGTAGGCCTTACTCTTTACACTCAAGGCCTATCCTAACTAAAAACACTAAATTTATAATTCAACCTGTGGTGTAGGTTATAAAATTTATTTCAGCAATTTAACTTACTCATAAGACTCATTAACATCACAAAATTTGACTCAGAACTGTATCATCACAAAATTCGACTCAGAACTGTAACATCACAAAATTCGACTCAGAACTGTAACATCACAAAATTCGACTCAGAACTGTAACATCACAAAATTCGACTCAGAACTGTAACATCACAAAATTCGACTCAGAACTGTAACATCACAAAATTCGACTCAGAACTGTAACATCACAAAATTCGACTCAGAACTGTAGCATCACAAAATTCGACTCAGAACTGTAACATCACAAAGACCTAAAGCAATTGCACAAATTCAAACCTACACCCACCTAACACCTATTAGTGACCATATTCCAAATCCTATTTGACATATAGGTATACCAAGTCCTATTTTACATATAGGCCCAACCTATTCCAAATCCTATTTGACTTATAGGCATACCAAGTCCTATTTGACATATAGGCCCAACCTATACCAAGTCCTATTTGACATATAGGCCCAACCTATACCAAGTCCTATTTGACATATAGGCCCAACCTATACCAAGTCCTATTTGACATATAGGCATACCAAGTCCTTGACATATAGACCCAACCTATTCCAAATCCTATTTGACATATAGACATACCAAGTCCTATTTGACATATAGGCCCAACCTATTCCAAATCCTATTTGACATATAGGCATACCAAGTCCTATTTGACATATAGGCCCAACCTATTCCAAATCCTATTTGACATATAGGCATACCAAGTCCTATTTGACATATAAGCCCAACCTATTCCAAGTCCTATTTGACATATAGGCATACCAAGTCCTATTTGACATATAGGCCCAACCTATTCCAAGTCCTATTTGACATAGGCACAACCTATTCTAAATCCTATTTGACATATAGGCATACCAAGTCCTATTTGACATATAGGCCCAACCTATTCCAAATCCTATTTGACATATAGGCCCTACCTATTCCAAATCCTATTTGACATATAGGCGCAACACATTCCAAGTCCTATTTGGCATATAGGCCAACACATTCTAAGTCCTATTTGACATATAGGCACAACCTATTCTAAGTCCTATTTGACATATAGGCATAAAACAGACAAGGCTTGATATAAGGGTCTCAAATGCAACATTTGAGGATCTTTACTCAGCCAAATTGGTTAACCTAACACAAAACCCCAAAATAAAACCCTATAACAAAATACACATTTACACACATACGTACGGTACAGTATATAAATATATACATACGACTCCAAACATCCAATTCTTCTTTTAAAGGAAGAATCACAACAGATTTCATCAACAGACACATACATTCCTTGCAAACAGATTGGATTCCTTCAAAACCCCAAACCTTCCAGACCTACCTGTAGGATACACAACATTTTCTCATTCATAACTACGGGTATTAACTTCATTGGAGTGGTGAATCCAAGTTTTGAAGACCAACTGGATTCGGAGGAATGCAACACACACACACACACACACACACTACTCTTTCCATGTGTCTCAAACACAACAACCTGTCTAAACATAACCAAGGATTGGAGAGTAAAAGCTTTTATTGCTGCGCTCTGATTCTGTGCACATAATTTTGTGCCAAAATTTATATGGTTAGAAACTTAGACAGTGGCACATATAAACAAACTACTCTAAAGGGTTTTATGGCTTACTTTGGCCATAGCCCAAACTACTCTACTCAAGGGTTTAATGGCTTTGCCCATAGCCCAAACTACTTTAAGGGGTTGATGGCCTACCTTGGCCATAGCCCAAATTATTCAAGGGGTTGATGGCCTACCTTGGCCATAGCCCAACAAATTCATCAAAATGGCTTGGCCTACCTTGGCCATAGCCCAACAAATTCATCAAAGGGCCTTGGCCTACCCTTGGCCATAGCCCAACAAATCATCAAAGGGCCTTGGCCAACCTTGGCCATAGCCCAACAAATTCATCAAAGGGCCTTGGCCTACCTTGGCCATAGCTCAACAAATCATCAAAGGGCCTTGGCCAACTTTGGCCATAGCCCAACAAATCATCAAAGGGCCTTGGCCATAGCCCAACAAATCATCAAGGAGCTGATGGCCCCCCTCGGCCATAGCCCAACCTATTCATCAAGGGGCTGATGGCCTACCTCGGCCAGAGCCCAACCTATTCATCAAGGGGTTGATGGCCTACCTCGGCCATAGCCCAACCTATTTATGAAGGAGCTGATGGCCCCCCTTGGCCATAGCCCAAACAACAGGGGTCTTGTGGCCTCCCTTGGCCATAGCCCAAACAACAGGGGTCTTGTGGCCTCCCTTGGCCATAGCCCAAACAACAGGGGTCTTGTGGCCTCCCTTGGCCATAGCCCAAACAACAGGGTTCTTGTGGCCTCCCTTGGCCATAGCCCAAACAACAGGGGTCTTGTGGCCTCCTTTGGCCAGAGACCAAACAACATTAATCTTGTAGCCTCCCTTGGCCAGAGACCAAACAACACAAAAGCAGTACAGGATTCAAAGCCCCAAGCCCTCCAGATCTACCTGTGGAGGAGTAACATTTATTCCACTAAAACTACGGGTATTGACTAGTCTGAAGTGGTAGGAGGTTTGAATACAGTACAAACTCTTAAATTCTCCTAATTTAAATGAACAAATAACAA
>JAJOZX010003398.1:62500-70000 GCA_023014485.1 Bathynomus jamesi | reverse complement strand
TCACAAAAATTAAGTGCATAACTGTAACATCACAAAAATTAAGTGCATAACTGTAACATCACAAAATTAAAATTATACATACAGTATATAAATATATACAAAACATTGTAATATTTCCTATGGAAAATAAATTAAATTGCAACACCCTTTCATTTTGGAAAGAGTGAGGACTTATAAAATGCTCCACCTTTATATTAAAAAGTGAGGAAAAACAAAAATGGAATAACAAATAAAACGCAAATTAATTATAGGTAATCTAAGATGGGTTTTGTGGCCTCCCCTTGGCCACAGCCCAAACGATTACAAGGGTTTTGTGGCCTTCCGTTGGCCACAACCCAAACAATTACAAGGGTTTTGTGGCCTCCCCTTGGCCACAGCCCAAACAATTACAAGGGTTTTGTGGCCTACCTTGGCCACAACCCAAACAATTACAAGGTTTTGTGGCCTCCCCTTGGCCACAACCCAAACTATTACAAGGGTTTTGTGGCCTACCTTGGCCACAACCCAAACAATTACAAGGGTTTTGTGGCCTCCCCTTGGCCACAGCCCAAACAATTACAAGGGATTTGTGGCCTACCTTGGCCACAACCCAAACTATTACAAGGGTTTTTGGCCTACCATGGCCACAACCCAAACTATAACAAGGTTCTTGTGGCCTTCCATGGCCACAGACCAAACTATTACAAGGGTTTTGTGGCCTCTCCTTGGCCACAACCCAAACTATAACAAGGGTTTTGTGGCCTCCCTCGGCCACAACCCAAACTATTACAAGGGTTTTTGGCCTACCATGGCCACAACCCAAACTATAACAAGGTTCTTGTGGCCTTCCATGGCCACAGACCAAACTATTACAAGGGTTTTTGTGGCCTCCCTTGGCCACAACCCAAACTATTACAAGGGTTTTTGGCCTACC
This sequence comes from Bathynomus jamesi, assembly GCA_023014485.1. Lineage (NCBI taxonomy): Eukaryota > Metazoa > Arthropoda > Malacostraca > Isopoda > Cirolanidae > Bathynomus > Bathynomus jamesi. Next base: position 69,087 of record JAJOZX010003398.1, on the reverse strand, counting down.
TTGGCCACAACCCAAACTATTACAAGGGTTTTTGGCCTACCATGGCCACAACCCAAACTATAACAAGGTTCTTGTGGCCTTCCATGGCCACAGACCAAACTATTACAAGGGTTTTGTGGCCTCCCTTGGCCACAACCCAAACTATTACAAGGGTTTTGTGGCCTACCTTGGCCACAACCCAAACTATTACAAGGGTTTTGTGGCCTCCCTTGGCCACAACCCAAACTATTACAAGGGTTTTTGGCCTACCATGGCCACAACCCAAACTATAACAAGGTTCTTGTGGCCTTCCATGGCCACAGACCAAACTATTACAAGGGTTTTTGGCCTACCATGGCCACAACCCAAACAATAACAAGGGTCTTGTGGCCTCCCATGGCCACAGACCAAACTATTACAAGGGTTTTTGGCCTACCATGGCCACAACCCAAACTATAACAAGGTTCTTGTGGCCTTCCATGGCCACAGACCAAACTATTACAAGGGTTTTGTGGCCTCCCCTTGGCCACAACCCAAACTATTACAGGGGTTTTGTGGCCTCCCCTTGGCCACAGCCCAAACAATTACAAGGGTTTTGTGGCCTCCCTTGGCCACAACCCAAACTATTACAAGGGTTTTTGGCCTACCATGGCCACAACCCAAACTATAACAAGGGTCTTGTGGCCTCCCATGGCCACAGACCAAACTATTACAAGTCCTGTGGCCTACCTTGGCCACAACCCAAACTATTACAAGGGTTTTGTGGCCTCCCCTTGGCCACAACCCAAACTATTACAAGGGTTTTGTGGCCTCCCCTTGGCCACAGCCCAAACGATTACAAGAGTTTTATGGCCTCCCATGGCCAGAGACCAAACAACATAAAAACAGTACAGGATTCAAAGCCCCAAGCCCTCCAGATCTACCTGTGGAGGAGTAACATTTACTCCACTAAAACTACGGGTATTGACTAGTCTGAAGTGGTAGGTGGTTTGAATACCAGTATAAACTCTTTCAACCACGTAGAAGTCACTTAATTAAACATAAATCATTAACAAAACAAAACATGACAAAAACTCCAAACAACATTAGTAAACCAGCATTTAAAAATTTGGTGACATAAAATTTACACAGATAAATAATGAGCAAAAGTTAATAACTTTACTTTAATAACATAAATTTCCTATACCTAAGGGGAGTCGAACTGATTGAAATAACTTTAACCAAACTTGAGAAGCTAACCTCTTGAACTTTTATATTTAAATAGGTCTTGACTCTTGAGTAACTTTCTCTTCCTAAATTCCTATTTCATTCTTTTCAATCCATTTACATGGTTTAAAACACACAGTTTATCAAAAAATTTGATCTATAACACAAATTTTCTCCGCGCCCCCCCCGTCCCCAGTATATGGAAAAACCACAACATGGTATCGTATGTGATACCTTATTTCATAATTAAATATAAATTATTAATTAATTGAATTAATTATCTATACAAAATTGGCTCGGGATTGTTGACATAGCCTAATGGGAATGAAATGATTGCCATACATACATAGAAACCGTATGTAGGCGTCGGTCTGCATAACCACGTGAAACCTTCATTTATTTCACGTGAAACGAAATTTTCCATTTGCTAACCCATGCAAAATACAAGGGAGAAAGAGTCATCAACCTTTGCCAAATCAGCAATTTATACAGATATATGAAGATATATTAAAGGAATAGCTCAGGGCTGTTTTTTGTTACAGTAAACGCTTTTAAACAGGGAGGATGTCTAAAGTCCTCCCTAAAGTTCTGTGTGAATTCCTTATAATATAAAACCTAATGACTATAAAAGGGTAGGCCTATATCCTTCAGGGTTAATTAGTGATTGCCTATATTAGTAACAAGTGTTAATTCGTCGTGTAACTTCATCGTGGCGGCCCTACACCGAAGAAGATCGTAACGCCCTGCATCGAAGTAAACTAAGATCCATCAAATTAAGGTGAGGCAATTTCATTTTCATTCTAGGGCGTCTAAAATCCCGACGCTAAAATTACCATAAACAATTAAATATAAAGAGGTCCTTTAAAGACCTACATATTCATAACTCTTCTAACGAAAATATATAGGGCTTTTGTCGTTCACTCTCCACTGAAATCTGCGGACATTTCCAACGGATGAGGGTAACAGGCAATCAACCCAATGCCCTATATAGTTTTTCATAGCAAGAATCACAGCTGCTATTGAGCAAATTGATGTGGATATGCTGCAGCGTACATGGCAACATTTGGAGTATAGAGTGGATGTTTTGCGAATCACTAATGGTGCACATATCGAATGTTTGTAACAACGTTAATTTAATAAAAGAAACTTTTGAAAATACAGATTCTAAATAATCTTCTTTAAGAATTTTACGTGTGTTATCAAGAATTTTATTAAAAGATGAAATTGTACAGATAATGTTCGGACACACTGGAATTTCTAAAAAACTTGTCAAAACTTGGAATCAGAAAAAACTTAATGAGATTCTCTGTAAACTGGGACAACACTGGAATTTCTACACTTCATGGTTCACTTTTAATAACAGCCAAAAATGTACAGATAATTCTCGGACACCCTGTTATATATATATATAATATATATATATATATATAATATATATATAATATATATCAGTGATGTAGGTCTCGAGACCGATCTCGAGACCCAATTGCAGATCTCGATCTCGGTCTCCGCTATTTAGATCTCGATCTCGGTCTCGACAGACGCGGTCTCGGTTTTTCTCCCCGAGACCTCTCGAGACCGTAATGAAAAATACATGTTATTGGCATACTCATGATGGTGGCTTGGTTGAACAGACACAATTCAGAATGTTTATGAAAGTTTGTAAAAGTAAGGGACTCTAGGTATTCACTAATCAGTCACCTGTTTGAGTTGCCACGTTTGTCTTGCGGGGTGTGTGGATCTGGATTTTTTTAGGTTAGCGCTACAAAAAAAAAATTGCCCCCCCCCCGTCAGATTAATTTTATTGAAAATGGAAACACTAAATAGAGAATTATATATACTATATATATAAGATATATTATAAGGCCACTTAGTGTTGCCAAACGGCGTGTCAACCTCTGTGGCGTGATAAAAACGATTATCCTCCCATCCAATATGTATTTGAAAAAATAAAATGCTTCACACAAAAATAATGCAAGAAATACAGCATAAAGAAAACAGTACCGATAAATTCAATAAAGCATAGAATAACTCGAAACCCTTCACATTTCCATAGTAGTGTAAACAAATTGAAAGAGCATGAGCTTGGTCTCGATCTCGATCTCGGTCTCGGTCTCGAATTTTAAGGGTCTCGATCTCGGAAGGTAGATCTCGATCTCGAACCTTTGATCTCGGTCTCGGTCTCGATCTTGGTCTCACAGGATCAGGTCTCGGTCTCGGTCTCAGTCTCGGACTTGGTGGCTCGACTACATCACTGATTATATATATATATATACACATATACACACACACACACATATATATATATATATATATATATATATATATATATATATATACACATATATATACATATATTACACATATACATATATATATATATATACACGTATACATACATATATATATATATACATACATATATATATATATACATATATATATATACACATATATATATACACATACACACATATATATTATATATATTAGGGTGTCTCTTATTTTCGAAGTGTTGATTTTTTAGGTTGCGCCCCCTCAACCAGTTCCATTGGTTGAAAAAACATCACATATAAAATTTTTTGGATTGAACAATTTTAGAGGTCGCCCCCGCTTATTAAAGTTCATAAAATATAGCTATTATTTATGCAATTAATATTTGAAATTACTAGCAGTTGTCAAGTATACTAAACATATGTTTTTAATTAATTAATCATCATATTTATGATGAATTCAATTAAATGAATATATTAGAGATAATTGTCAAGTTTGTAGCTGAAAATATTGCTTGATAAGACAAGATCAACCTGTTTAAACATGTTTCATCAAGAATGCTCCAGATTATGTTGCAATTGTTTATTTGTCATCATTCAGTGTTCTGCTGTCATAAGTAAAAGGTGTGTAACTGTGTATCACTATACTTCTTTTTTGCTATTATCAGATAATAAACTATGTTATTTATATTTTTCACAATTATTTATACTGATTTTGTTATTAGTGTTTGAAAAAATTTAATGAATTTAATGAAAAAATTAGAATTTATGCTCTTATACACATATTATGAAGTTTTAAACAATGTTGCTATTTGTCACAAAGAATTTAATTTAGTTCAATGGAAATTTTACCTGACATGTGTTTCATGATCTGTGTTTCTATCAGTGGCGTCACTAGAGGGGTGCGGGGGGTTTTTGTGCAGTGTTTGAGCAGAAATTTATTATTTTTATAAAAATATCCCTGTAGTTAGTTATAACAAAAAACATTTTTCGTAAGCCCAGCTTACATGTATCAATATACCTACAAGGCTAAAACTCTATGCTAATTTACTTTTTGAACCTTCTAATGCGCTCCGGTCAGAGCTGTCATTATTACCCAATTACAATGACGCTTCGAATCACGTGGTTTCGTCTGCACGCTCTACAAGCACGCGCTGTTGTTTTCGTTGCTGCTGGTGTTTTTATAGTCGCTGATTTTGTCAAATTTTCTGTTGTTTTAGCTACAATATTGTGGTAATTAGTATTTGTGAACCTATATCAATAACTTTTTTGAGAATGAAGTAGTAATTAAAGGAAAAGAAGGAGAAAAATAAAAAAAGGCTTCCGCTCAGTTGTTGCAGCCTCTGTCTTTATGATGTTGCAGCCTCAAATTTATGAGTATATTTCCATATGCATTTGTCTACAACTTCTACATTATTTGGGCCGTTATTGATTATGCAAACCTAATCCATTAATGTATCTCATGTAACGGTAAAGTTTAACGTTAAAATGAACATAATTTTGATGTAGTTCTTAAACGTTTTTACTTCGAATTCTATTGTTTTCTTACCGAATTTTCACTTTAACCACATGAAACTATGTAAATGTAAATACATTTAGGCTGTGCGTATGATATTGTAATTTAAAGGAGTAATTTTAATTTTGCTAGTTGTTTATGTCACTACTATTGCCATTACATTCAGTGATATACGGGAATTACGATTTACGAGTAACATTAGTACAAAAAACATTACTAAGGATTCTGTATGGTCTGGTACGGGAGGAGGTCCATGGGGGGGGGGGTGACACCATGAGTTACCGCACTGGGTGACACCAACCCTAGTGACGCCACTGTTTCTATTTCCAATAAAATAGCAAAATATAAATTTCTACTACAAAAATATTTATTCCTTGTTTCTTAGATTAAAAAATAATAGGAATAATAATTGAGAAAAATACGTTAGATTTATAAAATAGACCAAATTAACTGTTTATGTCTACCAAATTTTTTTTTTTTTGTAATTTAAAAAAGTCAAAACAGTGATTTAGCCTGCTCTACAAAACCATAACACTACATTAATATTTTGTTTTCTTATTTTGCAGATGAATACAAGAAGACCATTCTATTTGCTCGGATCTACAGTAGATGATATTAAAGGCTCAAAGCTGCCCCCATATAGGCAAGCTTTTGGTTATTTTATGCACCTCCACAGAGAGAAAAACATGACAATCCGCGATGCTCTGCGTCAATCTATTCGAGCCACAATAGTTATCTGGGATAAGGCCAATATTCCTACTCAGCAGGAACCTCGTGCCATGAAGAAGTTAGAGAATTTCTTTAACGAATGGACTTGCTTAAAGAAGCATGCTTCCAGAACAAGCCAGAGCCATAAAACCAAGGAGGCTGATTTTGTAGAGCGATTGGAAGATCTCTTTGACATCGCCCATGGAGACGCTGAGAAGCTGATCAAGAATCGTGAGGACTGGGAGTTCCTTCAACTGCAAAGACAAAAGGTCGTCCTGGCTCAATCGGTGGTGTGGACACTGTACATCTTCACCGCACAAAAAATGCAGTCAAACGGTTGGAAGCTGAGGCAGAGAGAAAAAGAAAGTCAGAATCTTTGATGGAGGCGTCTACTAGTCAAGTTGTACTGGCTTCTTCCACATCTTCCAGCAACACTGATGAAAGTGAGAATGAGGAGGAGGAGCCCAAAGGAGCTTGTGCTTTACCAAAATCTAAGAAAAAACGAGGCATGAAAAACATCATGACTATTCAGATGTCTGCTGCCCTGGATCGTACACAAATTTCCTCTAGAAAGGCAACATTTATCCTCGCAGAGGCAGCTAAAAGCTTTGGTTTGGACGCTTCAGATTACAACATAAACCAACATTCTATCCATCGCCTTCGAAATAAGAACCGAGCTCGTCATGCTAAAGAACTTAAGGAGCATTTCCATGGAGAATGTTCTATGACAGTCCACTGGGATGCAAGATGATGGAGGACCTCACCTCGCACAAGCACATTGATCGTCTCCCAGTACTTGTGTCAGGACCTGGTGTTGAACAGCTGCTTGGTGTCCCCAAAATCCCAAACTCAACTGGAGAAGCACAAGCTGAAGCCGTCTTTAACTGCCTGAATGAATGGGGAAT
>JAJOZX010003398.1:0-52500 GCA_023014485.1 Bathynomus jamesi | reverse complement strand
AGCAAACCCATAGAGATCCCACTCCAATGTTTTGCTTGAATATGCTTCATCTAAAGATCTTTACTTTGGCCAATTTTCATGACCTTGAATTTTGAACTCTGACCTGAGGTCAAGGTCAAAGGTGAAATATAAATGCAACTTTTTTAATGGAATGTATGTACTCTGTGCACAAAATTAGTTATTCTGCTGTCTTTTCTGAGCATTTTGACACCAAAATCATTAAAATCCATCCATTAGATCCTGAGTTATAACCTTCCAAAATCATGGTTACGCTGCTGACCCAAAATTTGGGGGGGTCATTACTCCCAGACTATTTGACCCAAGTGGCTAAAATTTGGTCACATTTCATTACTCATACCCAACTACCACACCAAAAATCATTAAAATCAGTGAGATGACCTGACATAAGGTGTGTACACTTGACATGGAATGCCTCTATTGTGTCCTACCAGATATCTGCAAAACAACTATGCAGCAAATCCAAAATGTTAAGCCATGAAGATCTAGTTTTCTTTTCATAGAAGCCAATAATGTATCTCAGGTTAGAGGTTTAATGAATGTGAAATCTATCCCTTATAGAAATAACATTGATTTCTGTGAAAATAGAACTTGCAACAGACTATGATAATGTTCAAGGATTAGTTTATGCATTAGAATGGTGTACTTTCCATGAGGAATGAATTACGCAAGAATTACAATCTGATGGTGTCTTAAAATGTAATGTCATCAATTACTTAAAAGTAAAGAAAAAACTTGTCTAAGATTGCTAGTCTTTACTTTTGGGGGTAAAGTGTTACCTAAAAGCATTTTATGTCTAATAAGGGTACAGATGCTGTTTGCCACAGAACTTGTAGTTTTCAAGCAGTTCAGTGACGTCAACAAGCATTGTACAGTCTATTGATATCCACTTCTTAATGCAGCTGGCTGTTGCATTTATAGCTGAATCCAAACCCTCAAGAAAGGTAACAATATTATTTTCTCTTGGACATTTTACACCCTTTTAAAACATAAAATCTGAATTTTGCACACTGCATATTTAACAAGTTTTGTATATCACTTTTTTTTTTCCCCCTCAAAAGTTGCCAATTGTGATTCTGATTGTAAAGATTTTACTTGTCTTAACTTCATCCATTAATATTGACTTAAATAGGATTAAAGAATAAACTATAGACTTGTGTGGATCAGGTTTATTGGTTATAGCATGAAAGAACATCTTGTATATACCCTCATGTTGTAAACCCTATTTTTACTTTTGTTACCAGGGGTTTATTTTAATGGTCATGTGGCAGTCATCTGGTTGTGTGAAGCTACTAAGTATTCTAAATTAACCCCTGGGGTTAAAATTAATGGCCCATTAATTTTAACCCCACGGTGTAATTTAGAAATGGTTAATTTAGAATACTTTGTAATTTCAGACAACCTGGATGACTGCTGGACAACCACTGATTTCAGATTTGGTATAAGCTTAGCTATGTATGGAACTTCGACTTCAGATGTGTTAAAATCATACCTAAATTAGTTTTTCAATTTATTTGGAACCTTGAAAAAAATATTGTGAAAAGAAAAAATTGTCTTTCTAATCTGAAAATTTTATTTTTACCAAAAGCAATAAAATACCAGTAATTATATTTGAATGGGCCTCAAGAACTACAATGATATTCATTTAATATAAGGTGCAGACCCATACTGTAACTCATGGAGTATTTAGTTAATAATACTTCATATCCTTCAGAATAATGAACTGTTAATTAAAGGAAACCGCTTTTTTTGAAGTTAATTTTTTCCATAACTCATTTGATGTCATGAGTTTCAAAATGGAAAAAGCTGAAGCTGAAGCTGAATGTGAATGTGATTTGAAAGAAGAATATTGGAACATTAAAGATGAATTGCATATTAAAGAAGAAGTAGATTTCTGTGAAACAAGTTGTTGCAAAGAAGATACAATTAGTCATAGAAACATCCATGATGAATGGGAGGTAAAGAATGAATATGAACACTGGGTTGTCTAATATAATTTTTTAAGTGGATTGTGATTCTTGCCAAAGGAAAGAACCTTTTTGAAGTTTGTCTGAATTTGTTAATGAATACACATTATTCAGTTAGATTGATAATTTATTTATTAATAAATTCCTTAAGAAATAAAGTTGATGCACTCATTTTAAAAATGTTAATAGATTATAAAGCAATTTTCTTAAACTTTGAAATAAATTGAAATAGGAGTTTAATTATTGAATTTGATGAAAAAACTATAAAACCACTTGCAGAGTGAAAAGATCAAAGATGAATGGATGAAAGAAATTTCTGTTAAAGAAGAAACAGACTTCACTCATGAACCCAACATTAAGGTAAATATATTTGTCTTACTTGATTACAACTTTAAAATAATCCATTCACTCTGAAGGGAAATGACTTTGGGCTTCTATGTATAAGCAGGAAGGAAAGGAGTGGTGGTGATGTCACTCGCTTGAGATCTTAGAAAGTGAATGGGTTCCATGGGAGACCTACATTCTAGGCGCTTCCTTCCTCATATGCCAAACCATTTAGTCTTATGCTGGTGTAGGGGTTAAGAAGTTTTTCATAAAACCCCACATTCAAGCAATAGACTTGGACTAGGGTTCCAAGTTTCCTTATTAATGGCCCATCTGTCCTTTGGTCCCATTTGTATTTGCTGTGGGCCAATTCCTTGTATTTTATCTCAGTGTCCCTCCCAGTAATTTTCTAAGTTTTCTGGTTCATTCCTTTAAACTAATCCAGCAGTGGGTTAGTCATTGCAAGAGTTTTAAAGTTCTCTCTGGTTCTCTGGAGTTTTGTTTGGCAAATATTGTTTAAATCTAAGAAGTTTTTCTCTCTCTCCACAGAAGTCTAGTTAAATATTAAAGGTGTTATTTAGCTATTAAGTATTTGACAGTTAGTGCTCTGGACATTGTTTGTTCCTGGAAGATAGCATAAATTACTGTTGGAAAGCTTATTAAGGTATTTTATTTGTTAAGGGTATTATGATTCTTTATCAGAGTTTACTAGGCCTTAAAATTGCCCAGTGTGTTGTTAATGATTAAGATAATTGTTAGATAACACAGCTCGACAAAAAATTTTTTTTGTTTCGTTGCCAAGGAAATTCGTACGAATTTAGGGTATTTTGGGGTTGCTGAATTCCAAAATGAAAGTAGTTTTTCCGATTTGGCTCTAGTTCTTGAGATAATGAATACCTTCAATTAATAGGAAATGTAACCATAACGCGTGCATTAGGGTGGTCTAAAAAGTTAAAGCATCGACTAAGTTCTCTCCACAAGGTTGGTTTTATGCCTCTTGGTGTGGACAGTATTTGTGCAAAGTTTCACGTTATTCGGTTAATATTTAGGGGTCGCCCCACTTGCCCCCTTTTTGAAAATTTGGGAAAATATATAGACAACTGAATAACTAAATTTTTTTTTGGTTCTCAAAGAATATGAAAGAAAACAGTAAGACAATAGGACATGATAATGGGTGTATCTTCATTATTTCTTCTGCATCAGAGTCGCCTTGGATGGTATTGGTATCTGTTTTCGGTGGGTGGCTACGAGTTGTAGGAGGTACTGCTTCTGGTCCTCGTTTCGTGTCAAAGTGTCATTGTAGCGTTGTGCGAGAGCAATACCTCGCTCGGCAGCATCATTGACGACTTTCATCTTTAAGGCACGATCTCTAAGTTCCCTGTAGTTCTTGTCATTTGGCCATTCCCGTGGATCTTTTTGAAGTAACTGGCGTGCTTCCTCCTTACCTCCAACTTTCAAGGCATCAAAGAGGGTCAATGTCCTTTTCGTGATGAAGGATGCCACATCATTTTCAACACCAGCTTCCACCATGTCGATTCGTCGGGGGCAGCCATTCTTTTGGGGATGTTGGAGGTGTTGAACCATTCTCCTTTTGGTATCAGGATCGATCCTATTATCGAAGAAGGCCAGTCCAATCAGATGCTCCGACAAGTACCACAGGTGGCATCTTAGAGCTGTCTTCGCCGCTTGTGCAGCTCCTCCGTGTGGATATTTTTCCAGAAGATGCAGCATTTTGAGATCATTGAGAGGAGCTTGTGTCCCCATTGGCGCTTCATGCCAGTACTTGACGTAAATCAGACTGACAAATAAAGCCAGCTGAGTCACGTTTCGTTCTTCGCGTGCTGTGAGCTTGAATTGATAGTGAAAGAGGTAGATTTTGAGCGCATAAATCGCCTTCGCCATCCATCTCGCGTGGTGCATGGGACCCGGAGCTCGGATAAAGAGTTGACCACCAGTCTTTCCCCCCAGGAAGAGCAAAGATAGTTCAAGGAACTCCTTGTAGTCGTCACGAGGTTGGCTTGCCTGAAGAGCGTTAGGTAAGTAAGTGAGCATCTCTTTTCTCATCTCTTGGAGTTGAGGGTTCTCGAACAAGCTGTCCGATGCTGAGACAAATGCTTCGTGGGAGAGAGATGGCCATTCCTTTTGAAATCGCTTAAAAAGGCCTGTTTCAGGACTTCCTGTTGAGGAGCCAAATATTGAGGCAAAGACATCAGCAAGTACGACTTCAAGTATATGATGTCGACAACCGATCCAAACTAGCTCGTGACCCAATGCTTCTTCAATCCTGACACAGGCTCCGCGATGTAAACCCGTGTTTGACGCAGTGGTATCGAAGATGAGACCTCTCACATGCTGTTCCACGTTCCATAATTTCATAGTTTGAAGGCATGCCTGGGCCTGTGCTTCTCCAGTTCCTTGTTTCATCTTTGGGACACCAAGCAGCTTCTCCTGTCCATTGAATGTTATAAGGATTGCTATCCGATGCACATTCGTCTTCTTCCCTTCAATGCCGGGGAGAAGCTTTCCGTCCCAATGGAGAAGGACAGGGTCTTCTAGAGAGAATGATTCTAGGTCTTCTCGAGCTGCCTGTTCTCGCCCACTTTCTCTGTAGCGATGAATAGAGCTCCGAGAGCACGTCATCCCAGACAGATCATGCCCCGTGGCCTGTAATACAGCTCCAGTTACGAAAACAGCATTCCGGTCAGAAAGATTGGTGCGATCCATTGCTCCAATGATTTCTGGAGATTGGAAAATGTTCGTAACCTTGTTCTTGGGACGCTTTGGTGCCGGAGCTTCAGACGAAGAAGGAATCGGAACCGATGGTCTATAGTCATCGTCGTCTTGCGAAAAGGGAAGAAGAAGAAGAGGAAAGATCAATTGATGACACTCCTGCTTCTTCCAAATCTTTCTGTGTTGCTTCATGCCTTGCCTTCCTCTTGGCTTCCTTCTCCATTCTGGATCGCTTTCTGTCCTCTTGTGTAGTTGTTTCCTTATCAATGCCAGCCATGCTGCAAGAATTGACGTCCTTGCGCTGCATGGACAGGAAATTTCGGTCCTCAACGTTGACGATTGTGCTCATGGCATCACTGGTTGCGATGTCAAACAGTTCCTGGATGTCCGCTTTGAAGATGTCTTCATTCATTCTATCGCTGGCACGTTGCCTGGTCCTGTGCTTCTTGAGTGTTTTGTAGCGGTCTAAAAGCTTTGAAAGCTTACGGACACAGGAGTCGATCCGTTGAGTTGGGATCCGCGCTCGGGTCCAGACTTCAATCACCCTCTGGCATGCCTGGTTCAGACTGTCGGAGGTGGTTTGCTTTTGATTGATGTGGTGGTATTGCCCCAAGAGGAGGGCGTCAAGGCATGTAGGGAGCCTTGACGTGGATAAAGTTCCAGTTGCCATCCCTAGAAGCCAAACTTTTGGAATTGATCGAGTTTGAGCCATTGGACCTACGGAAGAAAAAGTACATTATATAATATATATATTCAGAGTGGGGCGACCTCTAAATATTCACCAATCACGCTGCAATTTTGCACAGACCATGTGGACACTAAATGGACAAAAACCACACTTGTGGAGACTAAGACAATTTTGAAATTTCCCCCTATGGATTTGGACCACCCTAGCGTGCATATGGGAAACTACCGGAACATTCTAGATGGTGAGACCGAATAAAATGCCATTATGTATTTCATGTGTGTACTTTTGGATGATTTGAGAATTTCAATGCGATTTGTAAGTAGGCTCCGCCTGAACATTAATTTTTTTGCATTTTTACGTGTTTCAATGGGGTACCAATTATCTCATAAATTAGAGCCAATCTAGCAAAACCGATGTCATATTCGGAATCAGCACCACAAAGTTACCCCAAAATCACTCTAATATGATTGGCATGCATTCAAATTGTAAATAAGTATGGGCAGGTGTTGTTATATATTTTTAAGCTCCTTGAATTGGACACCAGACTTAATTATTACTGGTTTGCAGTGCTTGCTTGACCTTTTGATTTCTGTTAATCCAGTCCTGTTCTTTTGTGATTCACTCTTGCAACTCGCAAGAGAACCTGATATCATCATTAAAGAATACCAGTCACCTTATTCCAGAGACTTGTTTGTTGTCCTTGCTTCATTTTGGCACTGTTTATGAGTTGATCAAATAATATTGGATATGTTTGTCATGATTATCAATGTTATTTATAATTACTACTTTTATTTTTACATTATTTGTATTTATTCTGAGCAATTTATTTTTTCCAGTGATTAATTAAGAAGTCACGATTCCAGTTTGTTCATTAATTAGCTATTTGTTAATTTATTATTATTGATTTATTGTACCCTGTGCATGTAACTAATAATTTTTTGTCTGGGCAACCAGTTGAAACCAGTGGGAAGTCCACCAACTAGCTCAACTGGTCCAGATACGTCAGGTTTGGATTGTGGATCCAACCTAGTTGGAGCTACAAAGTCCCTTGGGGTTGTCAGCTACAGTTGGCTATTCCAGGTCTGCTACTGCAATCAGGCTTGTGAACCAGAAAAACTATTATCTAGCCATTTACTTAGAAATCTGGTCACAGGGTCAAGTTTGGAGTGTAACTGGGCTGGGACAAAGATTTGTATACTTTTAAACAAATCATTTCCTGTGCTTGTCTCCCACTTGCTTTCCATTGTTTTTGTCTGCTGAAGCTCACTAATAGTTGTTTTCCAGAGTTTTTCTGTTAATTGTACCATATTGCCAGTGTTGTGTGTTTATACTTTTATATTAAAAATTTGTATTTAGCCCAGCCATAATAAAAGGGATAAAAAATAGGTCAGTTTATTTCTGTCAGCCCCCTCCCCGCGGGCGGTCTTTCTGGGGTGGATCGCCCGCGGGCTCCTGCCTCCATGTGGCGAGGGGGGTCAGCCGCGGCTGGGGGCCCTGCCGGGTCCCCGCCCGGTTGCGAAGTGGACTTTTAGCATACCCTGCTATCCTACAGCCCCCTCTTTCCTGTCTTCCCCTCTTTACCCTCTTCCTTGCCCCCTCTGTTTTTTCTGCTTTCTCTGTTCACTTCGCGCGCCCCGTGGGCTGCCGGGGCTGGTCGCTGGGGGTCTCGCCCCCATGGCCGGGGCCGGACTAAGTTGGCTGGTAGGGTGCCCAGGCCTGGGACCCTGGGGGGCCTTGGTCTTTGCTGCCGGCGGGGGAGAACTCTCGACGCTGCAAGGGCCCCTTTTGAAACGGGGGTACCTGCATGGGACGAGGCACCCACCCCCCGCCGGCGTGCGCTTGGTCCCCTTGGGCCCCGGGTAATCGGTTCCCCGCGGCCCGGGCGCGAAACTACAATAAAAATTTTCTATGGAAACACTTACAACTCTAATGGACCTCGTTGACGACCCGGCTTGTGCATCTGACCTCCCTCTGACTACCTCTTTGGACCGTGGGTCTGGTAAGGGCAGTCGGCAGCCCTCGCCCACCCGTCTGCTCTTCTTGCCGACGCCTCCTCTCCCTCTCTTCCCCAGGCTCGTGGCGCCGCTGCCCGACCCCCGCCAGTAGCGGATGGACCTGCAGTGGACCCCCCGACCCCTGGATCCCCCCATATTCCACGTCCCGATAGGGACCCACCTGCTTTTTCGCCCTCAGGTGGGAGGCCCGCGGCCCCGGTCGCCTCCCACTCCGGTCAGGCCTCATCGCCCCCGGCCCCCTCGGCCCCTGGGGGACGTGGGACCCGACGTCGCCGTCCGCCTTTCTCGTCTTCTCGCCCCCTCGAAGTTCCGGTGGTGTTTGGCCAGACGGCTTCACTCGGCCTTAGGACGATGGACAAGTTCCTCGTCCTCCGCCCCTCCTCCTCCAAGCCCCTCCCCACTAACCACGAACGTCTCTTTCGAGCGATCCATGGGAAGACGGGGACGGCGCGTTTTGACCTTCGGCCTCAGAGGGATGGCTCCATTTTGATAAGGTCGCGTTCCTCTGCCGAAACCACCTCTCTGCTCGCTATCCCCGATGTCCTGGGCTGCGGGATCACGGTGACTCCCCACCCCCGCCTCAATCAGTGCCAGGGCACAATTTACGCTGCTCGTCTTCTACCCATCCCGGTGGAAGACCTCCAGATTGACCTCGCCTCCCAGGGTGTTGTGAGGGGTGTACCGCTTTCCCGACAGATCGCGGTCCCCAACTGCCCCTTCTCCTCGCCTGCTCCTCACTTTCGACTCACTGGTGCCCCCCGTTTCGGTATTCTGGGGATTTGGTGAGAGACGAGCGTGCGAATTCTCAGTACGACCATACGTGACAGATCCTACGCGCTGTTTTCAGTGTAATAGGTTTGGCCACGTGAGCAGCTCCTGCCGTCAGCCGGCCCCGTTGTGTGTCCGCTGCGGCGGCCCTCCCCACCCCTTGCCCTGTACTGCTCCGCCTTCCTGCACCAACTGCCATGGACCACACCCTGCTTCATCCCGCTCTTGCCCGTCCTTCCTCTTTGAAAGGGAGGTTCGGGCCCTCTGTTCATCAGAGTTTCTCAGCGCTCGGGAGGCGCGGGAGCGGTTGCGTGGCGGCGGGGCCCGGCGTGGTGCCTCGTACGCCGAGGCTCTCCGTTCCCGGACCCCGTCCTCACCGGCGGTTCCCAACGCGCCTCCACCCACCGTGTCCGCTACTCCCAGTCCATCCTCTGCCGCCCAGCGGACTCCTACCGCGGCTCCCCGTACCACCAGCGCGTCCCACGTGCTCCCTACGCGAACGCCGATGTTTCGTCGGCAACCCCCCCTGCCCCTTCTACGCCCTCTCCACCGGCGCCTTCGGCCACCCCCATTCCGGATCGTGACCCGCCGTCACCCACGCGGGCCGCACGACGGAGGGATAGGGGCCGCAAGCGCCGCGCCAGTGGTGACCCCGAAAGGTTCGACGCCATAAGCCTCGCATCACCTTCCTCTCCTAAACACAAACGCCCCCTTCGCCCTACCGCCCCGGTGTCCTCACCGTCCCACTGCGCAACCGTTATGCACGCTCCCCCCTGGGGTCCCCGTCGGCCCTCGTGGTGGAGGCTGAGATACACCCCTCTCCGGCCCGGTCGATGGACCCACTGGAGGGGGAACTCGCCCGCCTGGTCGGCGTGGGTGGGACGTGCACGCCCCCGCGTTTGACCCGCCCCATCTCTCTCCTCGACCTGCCAATGCCTCTGGGTGAGGTATTATTTTCCACCCCCCTCGTAGTCCTGCCTCCCCGCACCTCCGGTGAAGGGAGGGGCATTCTGGATACCTCTCACATCCCCTTCTCTGCATCGCTCTCCCCCGGACGTCCGGGAGACTCCTCCTCTGGAGGACTTGCCGGCGTCTGGTTCCACATCGCCCCCTCGTCGGGGGGACCCTCGCCTTCGCCCTCGTTCGGCGTCCCTCACTGAACTCCGGGGCTTTCCGATTCCCTCTTTAATCTCGGGCCGCCCGATCGGCCCACCCACCCCATAATCATCCTTTACGCTGACCTTCCTACCCCTCCCTATACCTCGCTCCTGCAGTGGAACATCCGCGGCTCCTGGTAGGCCTCGAGAGTCTCTCCTCTCTCCTGGCCTCCAGGTGTCCGGCGTGTTTCTGCCTTCAGGAGACGATTCTGGGATCCCGTTCCCTCCCTCGAGTGTCCGGTTACTGCGGGCTCCCTTCCCCGCCTCTCGATGGGGCGGGGAGGGGGGGCGCCGCGGTCTTCGTGCACCGCTCCGTCCCTTTCCGCCCCCTCCCGCTCCGTACAGTCCTGCAAGCTGTGGCCGTGCGCCTTTTCTTGGGGCGCCAGCTCACGGTCTGCTCTCTTTACCTCTCCCCTAACGTACGCCCTCCACCCGATTCTCTCCGTGACCTAATTCTCCAGCTTCCCCGCCCTTTTCTGATTCTCGGGGACTTCAACAGTCGGGACCCGGCCTGGGGG
Source organism: Bathynomus jamesi (assembly GCA_023014485.1). Lineage (NCBI taxonomy): Eukaryota > Metazoa > Arthropoda > Malacostraca > Isopoda > Cirolanidae > Bathynomus > Bathynomus jamesi. Next base: position 42,315 of record JAJOZX010003398.1, on the reverse strand, counting down.
GACGTTTGCTCCACCTTTCTCTCCGGGACCCTTCTCTCCCTTATGGACGAGCTCGAGTTCACCTTTCTGAACGATGGCTCCCCAACCTGCCTTCACTCGGCCCATGACAGTTTCACCTGTATCGACCTTTCCCTGGTTTCCCTCGAAATCGTGACGGAGTTCACCTGGGAGGTCCTGCCGGATTCTTCCGGCAGTGACCATTTCCCAGTGTGTCTTACCCCGACCCGTCTCCTCCCCCCCACCTCTGTCCGCCCGCGCTGGCTGTTCGCCCGAGCAGACTGGGCCGCATACGCGAGGGGCACGGCGATCTTGCCATCAATTCCTGCCTTTCCCTCCGTCAATGAGGCCCTCGCCTTCCTCGAGAGTAAGATCCTCTCGGCTGCCGCCAGTTGCATCCCCCGTACCTCTGCTCCCCAGACCGCGAAGCGTCCCATGGTGGACCCCAGAGTGCTCCCATGCCGTTCAGGAGCGGCGCCGTGCCGGCCGCCGCTTCTACCGGACCCGCCAGCTGGAGCACAAGATAGAATTTCAGCGCCTGAAGGCAGTGGCCCGTCGGGTCCTGAAACTGGCCCGGCGTACCTCCTGGCGGAGTTACGTGTCCGGGATCTCCTCCTCGACTGCCCCTTTGACTGTTTGGCGCAAGGTGCGTAGCTTTGAGGGGACCCGTGTCCCCCCTCGACCCCCGGTGCTTCGGGTCGGGGACGACGAGTTCGTGTCCGATCCGGAGGCCGTCGCGAACGCACTCGCGGCGCACTTTGCAGCCATCTCCAGTTCCGATTCCCCCCACTCCCGCCGCGACCCACCGGAATTTCCACCTCATAGGAATGACCCCTATATCACCTCTTCCACATGACAGAGCTTCGGGAGGCCCTCCGCCCCGACGCTCCTCCGCCCCGGCCCCGATAATATCCCCTATGACCTTTTACGGCATCTCCACCCCTCTGCTCTCAGCTTCTACTGGACCTCTATAACCGGATTTGGTTGGAGGGTTCATTTCCGGACCGATGGCGTGAGTCCATCGTCGTCCCATCCCGAAGCCCGATAAAGACCCTCACTCCGTCGAACTATCGCCCCATTTCCCTAACATGCTGTGCCTGCAAGGTGATGGAGGCGATGGTCGCCTCGCGGCTGTCCTTTACCTTGGAGGCGAGTGACCAGTACCCTGCTACCCAGGCTGGTTTCCGGCGCTTCCGGTCTACCACCGACCCCCTCCTTCTCCTTAGCCATGACGTGCAGGAGGCTTTCTCCCGGCGTCAATTTGTACTCGCCGTCTTTTTCGACCTCCAGAAGGCCTACGATACTACCCGGCGGAGCGCGGTCTTCGACTGCTTACACTCCCTGGGTTTCGTAGGCTTTCTCCCTTCCTTTATTTATAACTTCTTGTCCGCCCGTTCTTTCCGCGTCCGCATCGGTTCTGCCCTCTCTGACCGCTTTCCGTTGGAGGAGGGTGTCCCTCAGGGTAGTGTCCTTAGCGTCTTGTGTTTCTCACTCGTGATGAACACAGTCGCTACGGTCCTGCCTACATCCGTTCGTAGCTCCCTCTATGCCGATGACCTGGCTATCTATTGCTCTGGCCGCCTCCCGTCTTTGGCTGAACGTCGACTCCAGCTAGCCATCAATGCGGTGGTTCGCTGGGCGTCCTCGGTGGCTATGCTTTCTCACCCTCTAAGTCTTCCAGTATGCTTTTCCGTCCTCGGCGCCTCCGTCTGTCGCATACCTTCGCTCTTACCCTTGCCGGCACTCCTCTTCCCCTCGTCCCATCCGTTAGATTCCTGGGTATGACCCTCGACGGATTTTTCGGTTGGGTTCCACACCTTAGGCGGTTGCGGCAAACATCTCGCCGCACCCTCTCCCTTTTGGGTCATCTGTCCCACACGACCTGGGGGGCGGACAGGCGTACTCTGCTGCGCCTGTACACCTCCCTGGTGCAATCCCGTGTCGAATACGGCTGTGTGGTCTACAGTTCCGCCTCCTCTCCGGCACTCCGTATGCTGGATCCTCTTCTCCACCGTGGCCTTCGCCTGGCGTCGGGTGCCTTCCGCTCGTCCCTGTCGCTAGTCTTCAGGTGGACTGTGGACACCCCCCCCTGGCCCTTCGCCGGGCCTTCTCATGGCGAAGTGTTACCTTCGCATCTGCCGCCTCCCGAAGTCCCTATTTTTCTCCGCGATCTCCCAGGCGCTACCCCGGCCTGACACGTGGCATTTCGCTGCCTCTCTGGCCGAGATTTTCTCGTCCCTGGGGATCCCCCCACCCTCTATTCTGCCGTTCTCCTTCGATCTGTCGCCCCCTGGCGGACCACCCCTATCTGCCGTTGCCAGGCGCTCCGTGGCCTGCGTAAGGAGTCTCTTCCTGCCGTCCTCCGGTCTTCTTTTCTGGCCCATCTTCCCGTCCATTCGGACGACGTTCCCGTCTACACGACGGCTCGCGCTCCCCTGCAGGTGTCGCGGCCGCCGTCTTCTCTCCGTCATTGTCACCTACCTCTCGGGGTATCCCCCTGCCGGTTCAGGCCTCCATCTTTTCCGCGGAGCTCTTTGCCTTCTGGAAGCCCTCCGTCTGGTATCGGGTTGTTCGCGGTCCTCCTGTACCATTTTTTCGGACTCGCTGAGCGCCCTTCAGGCGCTCGAGCGCTATGATTCCCCGGACCCCCTCGTACGCCTTATTCAACAGGAGTACCATGTCCTGCACACCATTCACCGGATCCGGGTCACCTTCTGCTGGGTTCCCGCCCATGTTGGTGTTTCCGGTAATGAGGCGGCGGACCGCTTAGCCCGGTCCGCCGCCTCGCTGCCTCCCCTCCCCCGCCCGCTCCCCTTCTCAGACTATGTGCAGGTCTTTCGTTCCTTTTACGATCGCATGTGGCAACAGTCCTGGGACGATGCCACCGGAAATAAACTCTGGTCCATCCGCCCCCGTCTGTCATACTGGGTGTCCTCTTTCCACCGCTCCAGACACAAAGAGGTCGTCCTTGCGCGGCTTCGCATCGGCCATACGCGCCTCACGCACGGCTATCTTATGTTCCGGCAGGAGGCTCCTCGTTGCGCCTCCTGCCAGTCGCCCCTCACCGTCTCTCACATCCTTGTGGAATGCCCCACCCTGTCGTCAGTACGTCGTCGCGCTTTTCCGTTCCTTTCTGATTTCCCCCTCCCCGAACGTTTACGCCTTATGCTCGCTGAGAGCCCTCTCTTCTCGCTTGACCGTCTTTTCCTCTTCCTCTCCCAATCTCGCATCCTATCTGAGCTTTAGGTGGCTTCTCACCTGTAGTCCGCTGTTCTCCCTTTTCTAGTGCCTTTTCTCCGTCTCCGTTTCTCTTTCTCGTATTCCGCCTCGCCATGATATCCGCTACCATATAGCGGGAAATGGCGGTAAACGCCCCAATACAAAAAAAAAAAAAAAAAAAAATTTCTGTCAGGTTTGCCTTGGAATTCTGGTTCTTTTCGTGGCTCTTGAGCAATTGGGATTGTTTTCCTGTGGAGATGAAGATTTAATAACTGTAAGCTACTTCCTAAGAATCTATTTAACATGTGGATTGAACCTCGCTAATCTCCTAGAAATAGACAGTTGATGTGATGGAGTTCTGACCCAGAATAAGTTGATTTGTTTATAATTTATAATTAATGTAAGGATCAGAACTGGACTATATAAGGGTTTGGTGGTGGAGTGTGTGTGCATGCATCCATAATCATACTAAGAAAGTTGGGTGTAAGGAAAACTAATATCCAAGAAGATATACAGAATACTGGAGAATACTACCGGGGTATGCCATTACCTGGACAATTTATTGTCATGAACCCAGAAACTTTAAAGGGTGCTGGATGGCATAAAGACACTTAATTCTGGGGGACTATGGCCTACTCAGCCACTGCAGCACTGGCTTAGGTGTATTTTGATATTCATAAATCTTTAAGGGATCTGATGAGACAGCTTAAGTGCCATTGATAGAAAGCTAGCATGTCTTCCTGTTTCATTTCTACTGATTTTATCTGTACAGTCTGACCCCAGAAAATTTGGGATTCTATAATCTGGTCCCTCACTATTCTGGGATTGGTTTCTGGACTGGGAGAAATTGTAAAAATTTTTGAAAATGTAGTAAATATCAAGGAAAATTACAAATGTTTTTACCACTTCTGTCCAATTTTTAATTTTAAACATTTTTATAAAGTTTTATAACAGTACAGTACACAGTTTATCATATGTAATATTAAATATGTACTGTACTGGAGAGTGAACAATAGTTTGAGAGAATGTGCATGAACATAGCATCGTGTACTGGTAAGAAAGAATGGTCTGTTTAAAGTGTTTCATTCTTGTCATATCTTTACAATCATAGTGAAGCATGTAGGCCACGTGGTGTCATTGTATGTAAAGATATGATGCAAGAACAAAGCACTTTAAACAAACCATTCTTTCTTACCAGGTCACTATGCTACATTCATTCTCACACTCAAACTATTGCTCAATCTTTCTAGCCAATCACACTGTGTCATCTCTCTTGTACCCATACCATTACAGTACAGTATTTGAGCATCATTGCTTGAAAATACCATTGATGACCAAATGAAGAGAGTTTCCAACCATGAAGCTGTTAAAGCTGCAAGAACATTTCTGAGTTGGCTTGAATGGTGTGAAGGATTCACTGAGACTTGGTTATGGGCAGTGAGAAAATGTATTGAGATGGCTGAAAGGCCTATAATACGGAGGGCAAGCAGACCACTTTGTTTGACTTTTGGAAGAAAGAGGACCTACCAGCATCTTGCAACAATGAATCACCATCTCCTAATGATGAAGATGCATCAGCCCCCAGCTTACTCCACACATACTGTAAGGAGGAATGCCCAGTCTTAGGGACATTCAGAAAGGTTAGTTTTATACAATATATTATTATTATTATATTTTGTTGTCATGTCTATTTAATTGTTTTCAGGTGTACAGTACAGTATTTCATTATTTTCAGGGACAATTTTGGTCAGAATCACTGTCTTCCTCTATAAATTGTAAATCATGGAAGCCCATGCTGTTAATCCGTGAATTTGGGTAATCTGGGTAGGTCACCATGCTCATTTATCCTGGATTTGTGGGGTCAGGCTGTACTTACAATATTTTCTCTTGTTGTAATTTACAAAATAGATATATATACAGTAAACACTCAATTTAATGGACCAATAGCAGGGAAGGGGGTGTCCATTAATGCTGGCAGGCTGTTAATTCCAGATGTTTATTGAGCCAACCATCACTAGCCTGAAACTTTGTTCATGTGCTTTGCCTAATGTATTTGCAGTGGAGCAAAGTTCAATGCCACAAACATTTATGCCACGAGAGCATTGCTGCACATAGCACTTATATACAGCTTCCTTCAAGGTTTTTATCCTACACCACTTTCATACGCTTCCTTCCACAAATGGGTGAAGCATCAACATTAAACTTTAATGAAAATTGTTTGAGCTTTATCTTACGAATATCCAGCACTGATTGTTTTTTCACGCCATACTCCTCATACATGCGAGCAACAGAGACACCAGACTCCAGCTTTGCTATTAACTCAAGTTTTTGCAAAAAAAACATTCAGTTGCTTTCTTTTCATACCACTATATTTAGAGACCATAGTTGGTAGCTTATGTGCACTCTATATGCTAATAAAGCAAACACAAACACTGAATTGAAAGCAAAACTTGAGAGGTAAAGACAATGTTCTATCATGGAATGCAGTCAACAACAGAGTGGGCTCATAATGGCTCATGTTGATCAAAGCACAAAATGTGCCATAGATCAGATGTTGGGAATGTCAGACAGTGTTTGTTGTTTCCAAAGTCTGTTGAATGGAGGTCTGTTAAATCGAGGGTTTGCTCTGTATATATATATATATATATATATATATATGTATAGAAATGACGTAAGTATAGAGGAGCGTTCTGCACACAAGGAAGAGAAATAATGAACAAATGAAAAATGATATTCACGATTTGCGAGGGTGCCCTCTTAGGGCATTGGTTTCTGCCCTATGTATGAGAATTGCGACTTCTGACTGATCGAGGCCCGTAGTGTAGTGGTAGCATATCTGACCGGCAATCGGAAGGTCCTGGGTTCGATTCCCGGGTGGTCACCTCATTTTTCATTATTTCTCTTCCTCGTGTGCAGAACGCTCCTCTATACTTACGTCGTTTCTATACATTAATGTACTGCATGGTCATTGCAGTTAAATGTGTATATATATATATATATATAAATAGATTTTACCAATGAAACTCATCATTATTTGTTTATGTAGCTAAACCTATGTATAAACTTTATCATTTTTTACATAAATTTAATTCATCAAGAAAAATACAAACATAACCAGCTTAATTTGTTATTTCCTTATAAGTAATACTCAAATTTCTGGAGACCTGGCAACTCTATATATAAATAATTAGAATTTTAAAATTTGATATCTGTAGTTAATGTTTATTTTCTTAAATAATAGGTACCTAACCATTTTTTCAGGTATGAGGACCTAAGGAGCCTAAAGGATTCATTTAATTCATCCACTTCGCATCAACAATGTCTTGAAATATTAACATTGTCACCTTTTACAATTGAAGAGATTCAAAAAATAATTTGGAGCAACAAGATATTTGGTAGACAAATCTAGAAAGTGGAAGAGAATGTTTGGTGTTCTGCCTGAAGCTCCTTTGTACTCAAAGGGAAGAAAAATAAGTCCTGAAGTTGCAACTGAAGTGAAATTATTCTATGAAAAGGCTGAGATTAGTTGGATGTGCCCAGGTAAGGCAGATAGTTGAAGTGTAAAAAATAGTGATGGTGTCAAGGAACAGGTTCAGAAAAGACTTTTACTTGGAAATCTCAGGGAAATATATGGGCAATACAAGGATACTGTACAATAACCAGTAGGTTTTTCATCCTTTCCATCTTCAAGAATAAAATGATGTGTGTTTGCAGGTGCTAAAGGCACTCATTGTATCTGTGTGTACACATCACCAAAATCTCAACCTGCACTGCAAGGATTGTCTTGGTACAGTGGCTATTTCAAAGTTCCTATATTCTATAGATTTGTTGCATGATTGTGAATCAATTGAATATTGGTAGTGGGTCAGTACTGATAGGTCAACACTAGAAACTGTGAAAGGACCAGTAGAAAATAGTCTCGCTGACTCAACATCAATTTATAGCTAAGAGTCAGAGTTCATAGCTAGCTGAGAAGTTTAAAAGAAAATCTTGAACCAAGATGAAGCTGTTATTATTGGAGATTTCTCAGAGAATTATTTATTTGTTGTGCAAGATTCTATCCAAAATTTTCATTGAACCAATGAACAAGTTATTTTGCATCCTTTTGTCATGTATTACCAAAATGAATGCTAGTTAGAGCACAAAAGTTTGTTTTATCAGTGACTGTCTTGATCACTCAACATCAACAGTCTATAGCTTTCAACAAAAATTAATTCAAGCAATTAAAGAAACTTGTCCTATGATACAAAAAGTCTATTACTTCGTAGATGGCTGTGAAGCTCAACACAAAAATAGGTTGTTTCATTAATTTATGCTACCATGAACTTGATTTTAATATGAAGAGTGAATGAAATTTCTTTGCAACTAGTCTTGGGAAAAGTGCTTGTGATAGAATTGGAGGGACAATTAAAATGGCTGTTGCAAAGAAAAGCTTACAACAAACTGTGTCAGGGCATATATATTGACCCTGGAATCTTTCTATAGCTTTTGTAAATCTCACTTTAAGACTATACAATATTTTTGTTTCTAAAACTGAAATCAGTGCAAATAAAGAAATGTTGCAAAGTAGATTTGGCAAGGCTGGCTTTCACAAAATGGTTCCTTATGGCATTAACCAAATAAAAGCTTATCAAATGTCTGATGATGAATCATCAGCATTGTTTAACATGAGTAAGGTGCAAAATACCACTGTAGAAACATCTACTCTTGATGATACTGACTATGGTCCAGGTCAGTATATTGCTTGTATGTATGATAATGAACTGTGGCTTGGCATAATTGAAGCTGTATGAGAACAATTTGGTAATTACAAAATTAACTTCTTAATACCATCTAGCACAGCTTCTCAACATCCTAACTTACATATTTCCACAAGGTAAAGCTGTATGTTGGATATTGAAAGATGACATGTTGTGCAAGATGTCACATCCAACCATTATTCCAGGAGTTACGATAATTTACTCATTTAACTCTGATGATGTACATAGAGCCACTTGTTTAAGTAAAGCTAAGCAGTAAATAATAATTAATTATAATGATGATTTCTATGAACAATATACATAGATTTAAGGTCATTTAATATACAGAGCTTCCTATAATATGTTATAGGATCAGTTATTTAGTACAGTTATTTGAGCTATCCAATTGTCATTGATTGTGATTTTCATCCTATGTTTTGGTGTTAAGGAAAATGTGTTAATGTGAAAGGGGGGAGGAAACTATTAATAAGCTGTGCTTCTATTCTTTTTTGAGTACATATGTGGTGTTCAATATCAGCCCATAATCTATGATGATATGTAATTTGTCTTCATGAAACCTGTGTGAGATTGGAAATAAACATTTACTGATACCAAGATCTTAATTTTTAGTAGCTTTTACACATTCTACACTTTTCAGAAGTCAAAAGATACAATAAATACTCAAAATTACAGATTTATTATTAACCCTGCATACACACAAATGTTAGAACATTTTTGTATTGATTGACCATGGATGGGGTGGTATGCCCCCCCCCCCCCTAAATAAAATTAATCAAACTTTCAAAATATTAGTCCTATCTTAACTATCAATAATTTGTTCTTTATGAAGTTATCTACCATAAACAGTTTAAATTTTTGCTCTAACCCAATAAGAAGCAAAGTTATGGCACTTGGAACTTTAGTAGTTTTTTGAGGACTCCAATTTTGGGGAGATCCATATCTCCCAAAGTATTTGTTCAAATAAATTTTAAGATATATATCCATAATCAGAAGGTCAAATTTACTAGATATAGAAACTTTGAATGAAATTGGAATGAGAGTGGTTGCAATTTCAGTGTTTTTTTGCATTCTCTGTCCAGGAATGCATCATATTGATTCATCAGCATTGGCATTGGCAGAATTGGCCATTTTTTTTTCCAATTTTAAAATTTTTATTATAAACCAAAATCTATATTTTTTGAAAATTGATCAGACAAAAAACTCTATGATAAATAACACTGGGGAACAAATTTCAACTTTTTGTCTATTGAATTAGATTTGACAGTTAGTTCTAGGTAATTTGGGTGCGCTGAGCACGAATTTTTACTCGGTTTTGCTCTATCAGGTCCTGATTTTGCTCAACACCCCTCCTCTTTCGTCGTATTCATAAAAAGGTTTTTTTCTCAATACTCGCTAAGTCTTTTTGCAGTTACACATTATGCAACTAGGTTTTTATCTAGGTATTTGTACCTATTGTTATGGTATTGTTGTATTATGTATATTTTTATATGTAACACCCTAAAAATATTTTTAATTTTGTCATTTTTAACCCATTTTAATATTAGTAAATTAAGCTAAAAATATCATAGAATTCTAAAATTTTCTCGAGCGTTCCTGTTCTCTGTAGAGTATTCTAGAGGGACAACTAAAATATAAAAGCGACTCATTTCCAGAGTTAATCAGTCAATTCAATCAGTCAGTCAGTCAGTCAGTTGAGTTAGTTAATTAAGTTTGGGCATTAACATAATTTTGAATTGGCATATGATTTAGTGAGTAATTTTGTCATCGTGATTTAATATAGTTGATTTAATTAGACGTAATTTATATTGTACCTACTCATCAGAGCTGGGCACTTGCGGTTTTTTTTGCGGTACTGCGGTACTACCGCACTACCAAACCGGTACCGCATAACGCAGTACCGCAAAGGATCGCTGAAAGTACAGCCTGTACTTTCAGCGATCCTTTGCGGTACTGGGTTATGCGGTACTGGTTTGGTAGTGCGGTAGTACTGCAGTACCGCAAAAAAACCGCAAGTGCCCAGCTCTGCTACTCATCCGTGTTTCTAGTTTAATTTCATAGATTGTAAGTACCTATTTCATAATAAGTACCTATTTAAACTAATTTTTGTGTTTATATTTCAGATTTTCTTAAATTTATATGAATTAAGGGCTTTAAATATCTTTACAAATTGGCAGAACAATCAAGCAATATGTCATCAAGCACTAGAAAGTTCAAATGCAAAAACAACCCTGATTCCTTCCGTTATATATGTGGAAATTTTACACTTCCACATCAATGAGCAAATATAACTGACTTCGTAAAAAGAGCTTACTTAGCTTATTTTGGCATAAAACTGGGGGACCAAGATAAATCGTGGGCTCCACATAAAGCCTGCACTATATGCATTGAAAGACTGCGACATTGGACGAAGGGTTCGGATTCAAAAATACCTTTTGGAGTTCCGATCTGAAGTTTATGATTTCATAAAACTACGTAATTTAATCACTAGTATACTGTAACTTACCTAAATGTAATTGTAACTTAGGTACATAAACAAAAACTTACAGAAAATGTTTATAAGAATCTCAAATATTGCATAAGGTTGAAACACAGAAATGTTAAATGTTTGGGTGATAACTTTTGATAAAATTCATAAAAACAAGTCTCTCGTCGCTTTTGTTAACGCTTTACAATTTTTTTTCCATATCAGGTGTGGCGAGAGCCTACTAACCACGAGACCGATTGCTACCTTTGCTTTGTCAAGACTTCGGGCTTCACTAAGAAAAATAAACATTGTATCGAGTACCCAAATTTCGACACCGCGATACGACCTGTGCTACATTCAAATGAGATCCCCATTCCAAAATTTAAGGGTCTGCCAACTCAAGAATTAGTTGAAGATGTTCCTGAAAATATTGTTATGCACTTTGAGGAGTCAGACACCGATTTTGACCCCAGCGTATTTGAAAGTCAAAACGATCCGCAAAAGTTTAACCAGGCCGAGTTGAATGATCTTGTAAGGGATCTAAATTTGCCAAAAAAGGCTGCGGAAATTTTAGCTTCAAGACTTAAAGAGAAAAACTTGCTTTCTTCAAACACATACATTTCATTTTACAGAAAAAGAGAAGAACTTGTTAAATATTTTAGAACAGAGGATAGTTTAGTATATTGCTGCGACATAGTTGGTTTGTTAAAGAAGATGGGGGTTGAGTCTTACGATGCAAATGATTGGCGCTTGTTTTTAGACAGTTCGAAAAGAAGTCTTAAGTGTGTGTTGTTGCATAATGGCAATCTATACGGCTCGATACCGATTGGGCACTCAACAAAATTAAAAGAAAAGTATGAACAGATAGAAAAGGTTTTAAATCTTATCAAATATAGGGAGCACGAGTGGATCATATGTGTTGACTTAAAAATGGTTAATTTTCTGCTAGGACAACAAGGAGGGTATACTAAATATCCCTGCTTCCTTTGCTTATGGGACAGCAGAGCCAAGGAAGAACATTATTTCAAACAAATCTGGCCAGCACGAACATCACTTACTGTCGGAGAAAAAAATGTAATTAATCCACCTTTAGTGAGCAGAGATAAAATCATATTTCCTCCTCTGCATATAAAACTAGGCCTCATTAAACAATATGTAAAAGCTTTAGATACGAACGGCGAGTGTTTCAAATACATAACTTCAAAATTTCCAAGTTTAAGTTATGAAAAAATCAAGGCGGGAATTTTCGACGGTCCACAAATAAGAACAATGATTAAAGACAGCAATTTTCCTAATGTCATGAATGAACGCGAAAAAAATGGCTAGTTCTCATTCGTGGACTTGATAGAAAACTTTTTAGGCAATTATAGGGCAGATAACTACGAAGAAATCGTAAAAAAACTTTTAAGGGACTACAAAGAGTTAGGTTGCAATATGAGCATAAAAATGCATTTTTTGAATAGCCATCTTGACCAATTTCCAAGTAATTTAGGTGATGTAAGTGACGAACAAGGGGAGAGATTCCACCAAGATATAAAAATTATGGAGGAACCGTACCAAGGCTGCTGGGATTCCCACATGATGGCTGATTACTGCTGGTGCTTGAAAAGAGACCTGCCATCAACAAGCAAATATGCTAGAAAGTCTTACAAAAGAAAATTTTTGCCACAGTGAAAGCTTCATATCTGTTTGTTTTTTATTTTAAGTCATTTCTATCGTTATAATGTAATTTTACTGTAGTTTGAACTGCTTGTATTCATGAAACTTGAAAAAAAAAATTAACACATGACTTAATTTTTTAGTCCTAATTTGAAAAATCTGGAAAATGGCACATAGGCTGTCGACAAGAATCAGGACCTGATAGAGCCAAACTGAGTTGAAATTCGTATTCAGCGCACCCAAATTACCTAGAATCAAGTGTCAGATATCATTCAATAAAATACGTGTTGCCCAGTGTAATTTATACTCCTTTCAAAGTTTAATTATATACAAATATTTTATATTCATGAAAAAGGGAAAGCTTAATGAGTTAATAAGTTACCCATAAATTTACATTTTTTTTGAGTAGGTAATCTCTAATTATTATAAACTATTGTAATCTCCTACTCTGTATTAATAATAATAATAATTCTATATTAAGTTGCTTCATAATGTATGTATTAAACCATCTTAGTATGTTGACTTAATTTTTATTAATAAAGTTATTAAAATACTTAAAATAATGTTGATATTTTTTATTCAAAGTGGCCCCAAGGAGTGCTTGTTTTGTAAAATGTGGTTGGGAGATAAAAATCATTGACATTAATTAAACTTGTAATGGCCTAAAAATATATATTTGTGGAACCCCACTATTTAGTACTGCCTTCTTAGATAAATTATCTTTTAAACTGATACAGTCAGTCCTTGCTTTAATGAATTAATTCGTTCTGAAAATGGTTTCTGTATCAAAAATTCATAAGCACACTGGACAAAAAATTAGTCACCCCTCTCAGAATGTACCTAATAACGTGTGACGGTGCCTCTGGCCTTGATAACCGCACGAATCCGGCGAGTTTAGTATGCGGAGGTACGCCTGCTGGTTCAAATTCATCGTCACTGGAACAAGAGGGCCCATTTCGTGGTACGAAAAACATCCCCAGAACATCACGGAACCACCTCCAGTCTGAACAACACCTTCGACGCATTCAGGATTAAAGGCTTCATTGGACCTGCGATGTACTCGTCGCCTCCCATCATTGGAGAACAAACAAAAATGGGACTCATCGGACCAAATTACACGTTTCCAATCTGCCGCAGTCCAGTTTTTGTGCCTCTGAGCCCATTTATAACGTGCCAAGTTGTGACTTGCTGTTAACAGCGGCCTCTTCCGTGGTACCCTGCTCCAGATGTCCATCGCATGCAGTTCTCATCGCAATGTCCGTTCGGAAATTGGTCGCTGGAGAACCTCATTGGTTTCTTGGAGCAATTGTTCTCTGGTTTGAAAACGATTTGCAGTTACTAGATGAGAAACATGGCGGCAGCCCCTATTGTCGAGAATTGTTTTCCGGCCACAGTTACGCGATCAATTTTCAGTTGATTGCGAACTACACCACTCTTTGTAAACTCGCTGGACAGTACGCGTTGACACACCAACAAATTGGGCTACTTCAGACATTTTGTGTCCGTGGGCTCTGCCAAACATGATGGCTCCTTTTTGCCACTGAGTAACGTCTGCCTCACGACCCATTTTGCAGACTATATCCAACACACACTTTGTTCTTCACCACCTCACGAAACAAATCTGATCCTGTGTGCTACGTCACTGCTACTTGTCACTTACCAATGCTACATCAGCGCCCTCTGTGTGACCTTGAACTTCCTACTATCGGTGCTAGTAGGGGTGACTAATTTTTTGTCCCGTGTGCTTATATTGAAATCAAGAATTCCAGAGAAACCATGTTATAATTTATTTATTCATTGCAGAGTCATCCCTCTATTATGGAAATATTTGTAAAAATTTACACAGAACAATCAAAGACCAACATATGCATGTAAATACATTAAAAGACCTCAAATAATACTGTATTTCCAAGCTTATTGGAGAGCAAATAGCTAATTAGAATGATCTTGTGGTGGGGCAGATATGTGAAAAAATTGAGAGCAATTGTGGCTTCTCTGGTAAAAGTGCCAAAATTGGCATAGATCATGTTTAATATGTACTAAATGATTTCGGATATAGTACCAAGCTAAATATTTTCCCTAACAGCCATAAATGGGAAAATTCTAAGATGGCCACTGCACAAATTGTGAAAACCTATTAAGTTGCATATCTTCAGCAATATATCATGTGTAAACATGAATGAAGTGTCCTTTTCTGTTTTCACACATGAGGAATCCAATGCCACCATCATTTATTCTAAAAAATGAGGATTTTGTGCAAAAATTGGCTGCATCTAATACAAAGAACAGTCTTTTTGTTAATTTCTGACAGTCAGAATTTTGAAATGATTCAAAAACTTTGGAAAGGAGAGAAATCAAAGCAATTAGATGATAGTTGGAGGGTTGAAGCAGTCACCCTTCTTTGGGACAGGCTGAATAAAAGTGAACTTCCAGCAAGAAGGAAAAGTACCAGATGAAAGACAAAGATGAAAGAGTTTGCGCAGGCAGGGTGTCAGTGTAGAAGCACAGTTCTTAAGAACAACGGGAGGAACACCACCAGGATCATATGCCTTCCTACAGTTGAACTGAGGCAGGGTACAAAAAATATCTTTAGAAGAGATTCTTATTTCAGATATAATAAAGTCTGAGGGGGTAGGAGATGGAGAAACAGCACCAGAATCATCCAGGGTTGAATTGGAAGTGAAAAGTTGAGTGAAGAGTTCATCTTTGTTAGGAGAAGAGATGGCAACTGTGCTATTGGAAAGGGAAAGAAGAGGAAGTAAAGTTGTTGAAGAGGTTCTTTAGCTGGATACCAGAAAGAGCAAGAAGAATTAGAATTGGATAGATTTTCACATTTTTTGTCAGATGAAGGAAGTTTTGGCGAGTCAAAGAACAGATTTTGCATGATTCTGGGCAGACATATTAGCAGAGTGAGAGTCAGGAGTTGGATGGTGATGGTACTTTCTGAAAGCCTCCTCTCTGTTGTGGATAGCATTAGAACAAGTAAAGTTAAACCCAGGTTTTTGTTGTATTAGTAGTAGGAATAGAATATGGAATATATACCTCCATGCCGAAGAGAATCACCTCTGTGATGCACACTGCACATAAGCCTATAAGTTCCACCAAAGGTATGTCATGAGAAAATCCATCGGTGTTCATTTTCTTTGCCTCATCAATCTTCCAGCTACTGGCATTGTACAACTTTACAAGCAGGGGCATCCATACGGGGGGGGCCATGCCCCCTCATTTTTCAATGATGCCCCCTGCTTACAGATAGATTTTATCATAAACCCAAAATCCAGTCATAATATTTGAAGGTAGTAATTGGTTACTATATGTATTATTGATATTGTATAATTTCCCATATTGTTGATATGAAGAGAAAATCCTGTGATTAAAATTAAAACATCAAAATCCTTGGCGCAGCCATACTTCGCCTCACTGGCAAGGATGAACAGGGCCAACAAGTAGAAACGAGACAGGTAACATATGTGACGGATTCTTCTGACAAGTTCTTCATCAGCAGAGAGGCATGCGTTTCACTCGGCATTATCTCGGGAAGATTTCCTACAGTGGGGGAAGTCCAACTGGATCCAGCACAATACTGTAACAACAGTGCCAGCACGCCACACAGTGACAGCGGACTTGTAACTAACTGCGACTGTCCAAGACGCCAACATCCTCCATCACCTCCAATCGAGCTACCGCTACCCGCTGTTGCGGCGAACCAGCAAAAGCTCAAGGAATACCTGCTGGACTATTACAAATCAAGCACCTTCAACACTTGTGACCACCAAGCGCTGCCCATGATGGACGGCCCCCCAATGAAATTGATGGTGGACCCCAATGCCAAACCAGTCGCACATCACACCCCCGTCCCAGTACCAATCCACTGGCAGGAGGACGTGAAGGCTGGCCTCGACCAAGATGTCAGACTGGGTGTCCTTGAACCAGTACCCGTTGGTGAGCCCGTAACCTGGTGTCACAGAATGGTGGTGTGCGCCAAAAAGAACGGAAAACCAAGGCGTACCGTTGACTTTCAACCCCTCAACGCTCACGCCACCCGCGAAACACACCACACTCAATCGCCATTCCACCAGGCCAGATCAGTACCGCAAGGCAAAAAGAAACAGTGTTTGATGCATGGAATGGATATCACAGCGTACCAATCTGTGAAGAAGACCGCCACTTGACCACCTTCATAACGCCCTGGGGTCGCTACCGTTACAAAACCGCTCCCCAGGGTTACATTGCATCTGGTGACGGTTACACAAGAAGGTACGACGAAATTGTATCGAGCATCCCTAACAATACAAAGTGCATTGACGACGTCTTGCTCTGGTCAGACACAGTGGAGGAGAGCTTCTTCCAGGCCACCCAGTGGCTTGACACCTGCGGCAGACACGGAATCACACTGAACCCCGACAAGTTTGTGTTCTGTCAGGACAAGGTTGAATTTGCAGGCTTCGAGATCACATCTGACAGTGTCCGACCCTGTAAAAAATACCTCAAAGCAATCCTAGAGTTTCCATCTCCAAAGAACATCACCGACGTTCGATCATGGTTCGGGCTCATCAACCAGGTGTCGTATGCCTTCAGCATGGCCAAGAGGATGCAGCCGTTCCGCCTACTTCTGAAGCCAGGAACACCTTTCAAGTGGGATGACGAATTGGAAACCATCTTCGAAGAATCAAAGGATGTCATCATCACAGAAATAGAGGAGGGTGTTAAAATTTTTGACAAAACCAAGCCCACATGCCTCGCCACAGACTGGTCGAAAACAGGCATCGGCTACTGGTTACTTCAGAAACACTGCACCTGTACACGAGTCGAACCCTTCTGCTGCCATACTGGATGGCGTGTCACATTGGTCGGCAGTAGATTCACTACCTCAGCTGAGTCCCGCTATGCACCAGTAGAAGGAGAAGCACTTGCTGTCGCCGATGCCCTTGACAAGGCGAGGTACTTCGTGCTGGGATGCGAAGACCTAATAATTGCAGTGGACCACAAACCTCTCCTCAAAGTGTTTGGTGACAGATCCCTAGAGGACATATCTAATACACGCCTCAGAAACTTGAAGGAAAAAACCCTCAGGTACCGCTTCCGGATGATCCACGTACCAGGCGCGAAACACAAAGCTGCTGACGGGGTGTCACGATACCCCACTGGCGACCCCATACCACTGACACTCCCCGATGATGTAGCAGCCATCCATCAACCATGCGAGGGAACGGCGTTCTTTCCCCCCCCCACCTTCCTAGCCGGCATACGGACATCACTGACAGATGGTAATGGCATGGAAGCCTGCGTCATTTCTGCAGCCGCATCAACACTCAACTCGCTGAGCCTGGCGTCAGTGACATGGGATCGAGTACGCACCGCCACGACCAGCGATGAAGTCATGAATAGTTTAGCCAATGTCATAGAGTCCGGTATGCCTGAATCCCGCCATGCACTCCCTGCACAGCTGCGGGAATATCACCAGTTTCGCGACGACCTCCGCACTGTTGACGGCGTGGTAATGTACAGGAACCGCACGGTTATCCCGCCGGCCCTCAGGCAAGAAGTACTGGCTTCACTCCACTCAGCTCATCAAGGTACTTCATCCATGATCTCCAGAGCAGAAGACTCCATTTTCTGGCCTGGCATCACACCAGCCATCACAGCACTACGGGCTAGCTGCAACCACTGCAACCGCATGGCACCAACCCAGCCCAGCGCTCCACCCACTCCACCAACATCACCAGAATACCCCTTCCAGTGCGTCTGCGCGGACTACTTCCACTACAAAGGAGTAAACTACCTGGTCGTGGTGGACAGATACTCCAACTGGCCAATAGTAGAGAGGTCATCAGATGGTGCTGCTGGACTCATCGCCTGCCTCCGACGGACCTTCGTCACCTTCGGCATCCCCGACGAACTGGCTTCCGATGGGGGCCCTGAATTTACCGCAGCAGCCACACGGCAGTTCCTCAAAAACTGGGGCGTACACCACCGACTCTCATCAGTGGCTTTCCCTCACAGCAACTGTCGGGCAGAAGTTGGTGTCAAGACAACGAAACGCCTAATAACCGACAACACTGGACCAAACGGCGACCTCAACACCGAAAACTTTCAACGGGCCATGCTTCAATACAGAAACACGCCGGATAGAGATACAAAACACTCCCCAGCAATGTGTGTATTCGGCCGCCCTATCCGGGACTTCATTCCAATCCTTCCCGGCCGATATAAACCACACGACACGTGGCGTGAAAACTTGGCCACCCGAGAAGATGCTCTGAGGAACCGCCACATGAGGGGTGCGGAACGCTGGTCAGAGCACACCAAGAGACTCCCACCACTAGCAGTCGGAGACCTTATACGCATCCAGAACCAGGTCGGTCCACACGCCCGTAAATGGGACAAGACAGGTGTGGTCATCGAAGTCAGGCAGTTTGACCAGTACGTGGTTAGGGTCGATGGATCTGGGAGGGTAACTGTAAGGAACAGGAAATTCCTTAAAAAATATGAACCCTTCAGCACACCTGCTCCAAAGATGACCATAGACCAACATTTGAAGAACTTCCTAGCGGTGCCCACCAACAGCCCACCTGCTGCACCACCTACACCTGCCAGGTCAGCACCAGGACCAAAGACACCCGCTTCACCCCGTAGTCCGACACGGTCCAGCCCGCACGTTGAACGAAGGCGCCCGATCCCTGAAGAGACCACACCCCCACCCAAGAAGACATGTCAACGCCGCCCATCGACATACTACCACCCGCACCCCCTAGGCCAATGGGTACGGCACCCCAAACTGCAACTCCACTAAGGCATTCGAACCGTACCAGACCCCCCCTACCTGGCATGAAGACTACCATATGAATCAAGAAGAGTAACCAATCAAGTATGCTTTAAATTAAGGGCACTGACAAAATAAGGTTTAGTCTTTATCCGTAAACATACAAATTTTTTATTTTTTTTCTTGCCATATTATCCTTAATAATCTTCTTTATAAAATTGCTGGCTCAAAGACTTGGGGAGAGATAGAGTACAGTACACTTTACACTTTACTTACTAAGAACTTTATATTGTGTTCCCAATACAGCTGTAACCTCACTACTGTACTATTACTTTTGTCAGGAATACCGTTGTACAACCCTTATTTTAATATATGATTCAATCTCTCGCTGAACTCTCTAATTGTATTGTAATATGTTTGATTGGATATAATGTACTGTATAATTCCATAAGTATTTATATTTTAGTTTCTACAGTATCGTATTCATCATGATGTAATAGCAAAGCCTTATGTCCTCATATTACTCTTAAATAAACTAGTATCTATGTTTTCCTATTAAAGTACTATACTGTATTCACTTTATAAAACAATATAAGTCTTTGCACTACTGTACTGCAATTACCTCATATCACATCTAGTATCAAAGACTTGGGAGGAGATAGAGGACAATGATTATGTTTATGTTTATGTTTTATTCAAGTGATTACTTATTATGCTTATTCCTTTTTCAGAAGACCGTTGTCATTGTTTGACTTTATATGAATAAATAAATGATCACAAAGAGTTGGTTCTCATTTAGCAACTATGAGATCATTGTGTTTTTTGAATGCAGCCACATGGCCCCAAACCAGTATTGCCATTTTAGCGATTTTCCCTTTAAATCTAGCGTTTTTAAATAACAGTCTACACCTATCATTAACTTCCCTAATCTTAGATATATTCTTGAAACTTGCCTACTATGAACTACAATTATCATTATCTTGCCTAACTTTTTTCTACTATGCATTTGATCTTAACCCTTTGAACCAAATGATGACTTTTCTATCTTGTAGCCACCTCCAGTTGATATTATTCAGATTAGGAAGGATATCTTGTACATTACTTAAAGAGCTGAATACTGTCTTCAATAACCTTCTCAGTCCCATGACAATTATTTATATGTATATTATATAAGAATAATAAACTTGTATATCTACAAAGTTATTGTGTATCTGGTTTCACCCTAATATCATGGACATACAAAGGATGTGTAAAAAAATAGTTATTTTTCAGTATTTGAAGCCCTATAATTTGCCTTGGTAACTGCCTCTAGAAAGCATGGAATGCTGTCCTAGACAATGTAAATTTGAAAAATTTCCCAGGGGAGCATGCCCCTGGACCCCCCTTTTGTCCCCTCTGTATTTGGAAGTGCCCCCTTACTTAATTGATCCCGTGGATGCCCATGTTTACAAGGCACTGAGAATGATATTTGTCATCCTATGCCACTAGGTCACCAATGGTAATTTGTGCTATCAGTTTTTGATCTTGTAGTTTCATTGCACATTGTTCAATGCACTGAGTAATTTTTGCCATCATAGCTTCATGGAGAGGGCTAGACTCTGTTCCATATTCATTGCAAAAGAAACATGTGTGACATTGGGGAGGTCTGTCTTTAAGTGTTGCCTGTCAGTGCATATATGAGTGATCTCCTGCCTCACTTGTAGATGCAGCAGTTCCTTGTACTCTTGCCAGTCAACTGGCAGAACACTTTGGGTGACAGGATGTATGCCATTGAACATGATTTCTGGACAGGGTGGCTGGATTGCCATAACCTTCATTAAGCCAGTATATGTCTGCTGGTACTGGCTGCTCACCAAGTTCACAAATTTGTCAAATTGTCACCCAAATTGTCATAGCCAACTCCAACATCTGTCCATTTAGAATTTGCTGGACACTGAAGTGGTGCAGAAGAATGTTCTTGGCATAAGGCACACAGGGTTCAATCAATAGCCTCAGGTGTGGATGTAGATGACTGCAGACTCTCACTGCGAACAAGCTTACATCTCTTCTTTGCTAACATGATGCAGGTTACATCTGCTCATCCATCTACAAAGAAACAAAAAAAATCTATATAATTCCTGAAATTGATACTCAATCTGAGATTAGAAAAGGTATAAAGTCATCCCCATGAAGATTTCTATGCATTTTTTTTCATAAATAATGATGATATTGAAGTCTTTGTCAGAAAACATAGATAAGGACATTCATTCATGTTTTTATGTGATATACAGGGTGTCCCAAAAAAAAACTATATACTCTTTATAGCATCATATATTTTATAATTTAAAAAAAAAAATATATTGTTATAGCAATTGCCAATGAAAGGTAAATTAGTAATCTAAGTGATCAAAATGTTATAGCGAGTTGTTTGCATATAAAATTTAATTAACTATGCCAAGTGCTCAAAATGTTCTCTGGTGGCATGAATGCACTTTTGAATGCGTCGACTAACTGATTCGCAGACATGGACTAATGTGGATGCTGTGATGGTCCCGCACTTTTCCCTAATTGCATCCTTAAGGTGTTCGAGTGTTGCAGGTCTTGTACCATAAACTGCATCCTTCAGGTAGCCCTACAAGTAAAAATCAAGTGGAGTCAAGTCCGTGAACGTGGAGGATACTCAATGCTTCCTCTTCATCCTATCCAACGGTTAGGCAATGTTTCATCGAGGTACCTTCTGACATCACAATGATAATGAGGGGGGGCTCCATCTTGTTGAAAGTAAAAGTCGTCGTTTCCAAACAACTTCCGAACTGCAGGTATAATTTCTGTCTGCAGCATGTCAAGATATGCAGCACTGGTAACTGTCCCATTAAAGAAAAAGTCCAACCAAACCCCTGGATGATAAACACATGCACAGCTGTCCTGGATGAACCACACATGTTTATCCATAAAATGTGTGGATTATCAAGTGACCAGTCCCTGCAGTTGTGTCGATTTACTGTGCCATTCAGCTTGAAGGTAGCTTCATCAGACCAGACGATTTTGTTGGCAAACTGTACGTCTTCGGCTTCCATTGACTGAAACCATTCACAAAATTCGAGTCTGTGATCAGGGTCATCTTCAGTCATGGCATGTAACAGACTTGAAATATAGCTTTTCCATTTTGCTGACTTTAAAATCTGGTGAACACCTGATTTGTGTGGCAGTTAACATGATTTGTTAGTGAGTAATAGTGTATGTTGTATGAGCATAAAATGGTTACTATAAAACCTTGTGTTTTTTCCTCAATATAAAATTGAATAATTGAATTGAATTGGAAGATTTTTTTTGACAAATGAATTGGAATTGAATTGATGAATTTTTATTTTACTGGATTTGAATTGGATTTGAATTGGAATTGATAAAACTGAATTGACCCCCATGTCTGCTTGTGATATAACTATTTTGTTCTCATTCCTTCAAGAAATTATCAAAATTCAGTAACCATTTTGATCTCTATCAAATATTTGTAAGTTCTTTAAAACTATTTTTTAGCCATTTTGTTTCAGAGATCTGAAAATTTATGTCAAAGAAAACCCTAAACTTTTTGATGTTTCAAAATTTCAGAATCAGAAACAAGATGTTGGTGTGTCATTGCTTAAGAATATCCTGTTCAGAAGAATTCAGTGTTCCAAATATCCAATGGTTAAGCTTAAAAAACTGAACATTAATGACCATAAACTGAAAACTATTGGAAGACCTTTAAATGAACAGGTAAGATGCAAACCTTTTCTCTGTTTCAAATAAATCCTTAGTGAAAGTATTAACAGTTTGTCATATTGTCGTAGCTGTTGGCACCTCGTGTCCTGCAAACTTATTTTTGATTGTGCACAATGTCACTATCATGGAGTGAATTTTCTGTACTCCTCAGTGATGAAGTGCTTTGTTGTTAGCTAATTAAGGCATTTTGAACCTGCAAACAAAAAAGGGCTCTTTAGTAAAAAAAATTTAGTTTTATCTGCTCAATGCATTTTGTTGTTCAGTCGTATGTTATATAGGTCTGTGAGTCTTAAATTCTACAGAAAAACAAAATTCCTTTTTTTTCATCTGACCTTAACTACTACTACCGAGGTTAAGCAAACTGTAAACAATGAAATTAGTCCTACCTCATATTTCAAGAGCGAGTGGTTTATCTTTTTTTATAGGTAAAAAACTTGTTCCCATTCTAAGCCATATTAAGTAAACAGCCCAACACCTGGTCTGTACCTCATCTCCAAGCTAAATATTAATAAAATAAGTTGTTATTTGCTAAGCATTTAGATCAAGGGTCGGGGAACTTTTTTGGGTATTACCCAAAAATCTATTTGAATAAAATGAAATTACCCCCAGACTTCAAAGTAAACAAAAACAAGCCAATTGCTCTTAAAATTGTTGCATATGGTATACAAAAAATTCCAATTCAAAAAATGTTTATTGGATCCATTATTATGGAGAAATAAAAAAAAGCCACACATGCTGGCATAAGAATAGCACACAAACAAAATTAGTAAAAAGGATTGAAGAACTGAAGAATTTCATTCAAAACATCTCCACTTCAGGTTTTGGAAAAATGATGCTGTTTCATTTTTGATACATCATCAAAATCAGGACGTAAATTCGTAATATTCTAAAATTTAGAATAACGCCACATTTATGTAACAAAATAAAATAAAAATATACAAAAAAATATCAGCACAAAGTGTCAAGCACTAAAAGCACCTCTTCGTTTCATGATACACATGAGGGAGAGTGTCTCTCATACCGCACGCATTACCCCCAAAATTTTTAAATTTACCCCTGTTCCCCGACCGCTGATTTAGATGATAGGTAGAAGGTTTAATCCTTAAATGATTTCTTATGATTTAAGGAAATTGTAACTTTGTTGGGAGGTAGGAGTAGGTGAATATATTTGACCTTAATAGTGAAAGTATATCAAAATTGAACTAGAGAAGCTAAGAGGCATCACTACCCTTCATTTAAAGTATAAATTAATTCTTTTTTCCTTTGAGGAGGGGGACAGATCTGAATCACACAGATATAGACACCTATGAAGCCAGCCCTGAACTCATTTGTTCACATTGTGCTGACAAAGTATAGGTTACCTGCAAATCCTTTATAGTACAAAAAGCGTCATTTTATGGTACAGAAAAAAGTTTTTAAAAATTAATAGGTTGAACACTAATTATCCATTTTAAATTTTTTTAATCTGAACCAATTTTGAGGTAAAATGTAGTGGTAAGAAAAGAATGGTGTTGGAACACAATCAGGAAATGTTTTTAATGTAGGTGCAATTGGTGCAGGGCACCAACAAGCCCCTTCTCTTTACTCATTGTAATGCAACAGTCACTAAATAAACATAATACAAAACTCAAACAAATACTGATTAGCATTTGTAATTTTATTTCAGATGTACATCTTTCAGTTTCAGTTATCAATATTTTTATATAATTTTTTCTAAGTTTTTTTTTTCTTTGAGAACTTTTAGATATAAATTTTATATATATATGAGGCCTTCCAAAGCAAAAGTAGCACAAGCACCATTTTTTTTTAATCGTCAGAAAACGCGTTGAAAGTTATGCAACCTTCGGACAGAGATATATTTTTTTTCGTGGGACTTTCGACCATACGAACATTGGTGTTTCTGCAATTCATCTATTACCATATGATAGTATACGGTCTGAAGAACCTCTCAGTGGGTATAACTCATTTTTGCCCCAGATGGCGCTTGTGCTACTTTTGCTTTGGAAGGCCTCATATGATATGAGTCCGATCTCTGGAATAATATATTGAATAATGAGTATGTAATAAATGCTTCATATAATTTTCAATAATTGATACTTTTTCATTAAAAATGCACCAAATTGAAGTTATATTAACTAATTAACACAAATAAGTTATACTCAATAAAGTGGGCCCCTCAGAACTTTCCACCAAGAATTCTGAAAGCTTAAAAATGTCCCTGAACATCACAGTGAAGTAACTTTAAAAAGAAAAAAATTTATTGGTTATTGGTTCACATTCTTTACTGCAGGGAATATATAAAACATAGGTGAGAAATTGTCCTGTCATTTACAGTTGAACTAAGTTACAACTAAACTAATTTTATATAATTCATTTCCAGTTTTCTAAACTAGAGGAGAACTCGAAAGTAAATTTGGAACTTGTAAAAACCAATTCTTATGCTGTTCATAAGCAAATGGAAACTGCTTCAACACCAACATCAAATAATGTTATTAATTTACATAATTTGGGGAATAATATGAATCACAAAGACCAGCTCATACAAAATATATTCAAATGTTCTATTTGCCCATATCAAACAGTGTTTAAACCATATCTTAAAAAGCATTTGAAAGTTCATACTGGAGAAAAACCTTTTAAATGTCATCTTTGTTCTTACGCTGCATCAGAGAAAAGTAATCTTCAAACACATTTAATAGTTCATACTTTTAAATGTGATATTTGTTCTTACACTGTAGCACAGAAAAGTAGTCTTGAAAGGCATTTAAGAGTTCAACTGGAGAAAGAGAAAACCTTTTAAGTGTGATATTTGTTCTTACACTACAGCATTCAGTAGTACTTTTCAAAGGCATTTAAGAGTTCATACTGGAGAAAAACCTTTTAAATGTGATATTTGTTCTTACACTGGAGCACGGAAAAGTACTCTTCAAAGGCATTTAAGGTTCATACTGGAGAAAAACCTTTTAAGTGTGATATTTGTTCTTACACTGGAACACAGAAGAGTAATCTTCAACAGCATTTAAGAATTCATATTGGAGAAAAACCTTTTAAATGTGATATTTGTTCTTACACTGACACAAAAGTATCTTCAACAGCATTTAAGAGTTCATATTGGAGAAAAACCTTTTAAATGTGATCTTTGTTCTTACACTGCATCACAAAAGTACTCTTCAAATGCATTTAAGAGTTCATACTGGAGAAAAACCTTTTAAATGTGATCTTTGTTCTTACACTGCATCACAGAAAGGTATCTTCAAATGCATTTAAGAGTTCATACTGGAGAAAAACCTTTTAAATGTGATCTTTGTTCTTACACTGCATCAGAGAAAATATCTTCAAATGCATTTAAGAGTTCATACTGGAGAAAAACCTTTTAAATGTGATCTTTGTTCTTACACTGCATCAGGAAAAGTATCTTCAAATGCATTTAAGAGTTCATACTGGAGAAAACCTTTTAAATGTGATCTTTGTTCTTACACTGCATCAGGAAAAGTCCTTCAAATGCATTTAAGAGTTCATACTGGAGAAAAACCTTTTAAATGTGATCTTTGTTCTTACACTGCATCACGGAAAAGTCAGCTTCAAATGCATTTAAGAGTTCATACTGGAGAAAAACCTTTTAAATGTGATCTTTGTTTTTAGTACCTCATGGAAAGTCAGCTTCAAATGCATTTAAGAGTTCATAGTGGAGAAAAACCTTTTAAATGTGATCTTTGTTCTTACACTGCATCACTCAAAGGTAATCTTCAAATGCATTTAAGAGTGCATAGTGGAGAAAAGCCTTTTAAATGTGATCTTTGTTCTTACACTGCATCACTCAAAGGTAATCTTCAAATGCATTTAAGAGTTCATAGTGGAGAAAAGCCTTTTAAATGTGATCTTTGTTCTTACACTGCATCACTCAAAGGTAATCTTCAAATGCATTTAAGAGTTCATAGTGGAAAAGCCTTTTAAATGTGATCTTTGTTCTTACACTGCATCACGGAAAAGTCAGCTTCAAATGCATTTAAGAGTTCATACTGGAGATACTGGAGTTCATCCCTGGGGATAGGGGATTTGAAAGAATACTTCCCACGTGGTCCCAGCATGTTGTAAAAGGAAACTAAAAATAAGGGACGGTTACGGGGTAAACCCCTCCCAACTGTATGTAGCTTTCCACAAACAAGAATGGGATGCAATGTCTACTAAGGAAAGCTCACACACTGGCAGGACATCACCCAGGATAAAAATGTTCCCTCAACCCACTTAAGCACCAGGGTGGGTGAGGTGAGCAATGGTGCAACTTTTCTCAGTCCCAGAGAAGAAGATTCTTCACCAAAGGGATCAGTGCAGGGGATCCCATCAGGTCAAGGTATTAACCTTGGACCCCAGCTTTTCCATCAGACAATGGGCCCAACAAAAACATACAGTATGTCGGTATGACAATAAACTGGACCATTGGAGAAAAGAAAAGAACGTAATCCTAGCAGCAATTCAATGCTAAGCCAAGTTCAGATATAGTTGAAGTGTTTGGCTTTGGGTGGAAGCCCCACTTAAAGCTATTAAAAATACTAAAAGGAGTATAAACCAAAAAAGAGAAAAACCTTTTAAATGTGATCTTTGTTCTTACACTGCAGCATGCAAAAGTAAACTTTGAGAGCATTTAAGAGTTTATACTGGAGAAAAATTTAAAGAATACTTCCCACGTGGTCCCAGCGTGTCATAAAGGCAACTAAAAATAAGGGATGGGTGGGGGGGGGGAGACCCCTTCCACCTGTATGTAGCTTTCCACAAACAAGAATGGGATGTAATGTTTGATATATATATATATATATATACAGGGTGGGCCGTAAGTTTCCATACATAGGAAAAATAAACATTTTTTTATGGACAACCATTTTTATTTATATAATATGCTCTACATGGTTGCCATTGTTTTGAAAACACATTTCAATACGTGTTCCCCACTGTTGATGAACACGCATTAGCACAGTTGACGTTATGCTTGTAATGGCGTTGGTGATACGTTCCTTTAGATGATTTATGTCTCGTATCTTTTCCTGATACATCATGGCCTTCAAGTGCCCCCAAAGATAGAAATCAAGGGGGGTGAGATCTGGGATCTGGGAGGCCACTCCACAGGACCACGCCGACCAATCCAAGCATCCGGAAACTGCTGATCCAAATACCGACGCACGTGAAGACCATAATGAGGTGGAGCTCCATCTTGCTGGAAGTAAACTGGGAAGTTACCTTCCTCGTTTAGCAGGGATGGGAAAATCTCTTCTTGCAACATGTTAAGATACCTTTCAGCATTAAGATTTCCACTGACAAAAATTGGTCCAATAATTCTGTCACCCCATATCCCGGCCCACACCATCACTTTACCGGCACCTTGCATCTTCGTCGGACTCAGCCAGTTAGGGTTAGCATTACTCCAATAACGTATGTTTTGCCGATTAACCTCTCCATTGACGTAAAAATTTGCTTCATCAGTAAACAAGATCTTACAACGCATATTCTTAGGGTATCTGAAACATAAAAACAAACGTTTAAATTTTCCTATGTATGGAAACTTACGGCCCACCCTGTATAATATTATATATATATATATATATATATATATATATATATATATATATATATGAACACCTAGATGCTGGAGACTATTTGGGGAAAGAGCAAAAATGATGTAGGAGGAATTGCTTTGGAACAAAGGATCAGATGCTCATCAACAAAACTATCCTTGAAGACTGTAAGAAAAGAGGCACAAACCTAAGTATGGCATGGGTAGACTATCAAAATGCATTTGACAGTGTCCCACACTCCAGGATTCTGGAATGCCTCAAGCTACACAAAATTCATCCTACCATTATTAGAACTTTAACAGATCAGATGACAAAATGGAGAACAAACATTAATCCCACCCATGAAAATGGAGAACAAACATTAATCCCACCCATGAAAATGGAGAAATACCCATCGCCCATGTCAAGATTGACAGGAGTATTCTTTCAAGACAATTTGTCACCCTTGCTATTCTGTCTCACCCTGGATGCCCGAAGCAAACTACTCAGCAATAGCAACAGGGGCTACAACCTCAGTCAAACTTGGCAAAGAAATCCAGACAGTCTTCTGAACCATCTACTGTTTATGGATGATTTGAAGCTGCAGGCAGACTCTGACCAAAACCTAGAATACCTATTACCGATTGTACATGCTTTCTCCAGTGACATAAAAATGAAGTTTGGATTGGATAAGTGTGCTAAATGTACATTTAGGGGAGGTAAGGAAATACAAACCCATAACATCAAGAGATACCGAGATTAAGGACTTGGAAGAGGATAGTTCTTATAAGTATCTTGGAATAGAAGAGTGGTAATATAGAACATCAGCAAATGTGAGAGAAAATCGGTGGAGAGTATGTGCGAAGACTGAAAAAGATTTGTAAGCCCCAACTTACATCAAAGAACAAAATAACAGCTATAAATCACAACTCGGCAGTAAAACCAGATATAGTTGTATGGGACAAGAGAGAAAGGGTTGCCTTACTGATTGAGATCAGTGTCCCAAATGACTACAGCCTGAACAGAGTGGAGAGGGAAACAATTACCAAATATCAGGTGCTTCTATATGATATAAAGAGAAACTGGGCATTGAA
Organism: Bathynomus jamesi; assembly: GCA_023014485.1. Classification (NCBI taxonomy): domain Eukaryota; kingdom Metazoa; phylum Arthropoda; class Malacostraca; order Isopoda; family Cirolanidae; genus Bathynomus; species Bathynomus jamesi. The sequence continues at coordinate 13,072 of JAJOZX010003398.1, read as the reverse complement.
AGAACCCACCATAGTAAGTACAGGCCAGTACCTGATTAGTGCCAACAACACCCAAATAAATCTGGTACATGAACATCATGACAAATATCATAGCCAAGAAACCTCATCCATCGAACTCAGAAAATAGTTTGCAATGATGAACAGTCATGAAATAATAAAGTACAGCAAGAGTAGGAAAAAATATGTGAGAGATCAACAAAGAGAAAAACTGGAGCAGTGGAGAGAAAATGCCAGACTGGGCATGTATGCAGCAGAACTAGAGAAAGACATCAAAACCTAAGGTGCCTCTGCATAGCCACTCTAGTGATTTTCCTTTATTGACAAGGAGTGAATTGTGATGGGTTCCTAAGATCTACCACACAGTATATAAATGGATTTAAAAAGATGACTGTCAGGGTGTACACTATACAACACTTGTGAGGGATGGTTATTATTATTATTATTATTATTACAAATAAATATAAGATCTCTAGTCTCATCTATTGGCATTTATGCAAATATACCAAAAAGTTCTGGGAACATAACCCACAACCAATCATAGGAATTGAATAATTTACTATTTTCTGTGACACCATGTTACGGGTGAAGTAAATGATGCAATTTCTGTGTGTTTCTTGCCCCTTTAAAGTACAATAATTTCACCTTCCACAACAGTCCTGGGATCAATGTGAATGACAAGATAACCTTTCCCTTTCACAATCTGAGTGGTGGACCTAGTGGTATAGTTTTCTATTTTATCTTTCTTTAGAATACTGAATATGTATCAATATATTCTAAAATTTCTATTAAATAATTCTATAATATACATTGTCTTTTAATTTAACCTACCTAATTAAATATCGAAAATCTACTGTACATAAGTATCCTTTAAATTAGATCTTTATTTGGTTAGTTCTTAACTTTTCCTTTCTTAAATCTGAAGTTCAAAATATATATATTTTTTTTTAAGTGGAGGCGAAGGGCGAATGTCCATAAAAATGTCACACCCCATGAAAGGAGAAGACAGTCAAAATGAAGAACAAAAATAATGCTACTTTTTCTTTTTTCTTTATTTTTGCAAATATTGTGTGGTATGTAAAATGCATGTATGTTTAGTGAAGAATAGAGGGAGAAGTGTGTGTTTGAGAGCATGGTAAAAGATTAGCTAAAAAGGACAGTGAGAAGAGAAGTGGGAGTTTCAGCACTCCCTGTCTCGTGGCTAACGTTTCCCCTGGAGTACTTCCCTGGTTGGTTGGTGTTATAAAGTTTAGACTCGCCAAGGTGCCAATGTACAGCCCTGGCTTAACTATGAGGGTAGCAAGCTACCGCCTTTAGTTCATGCAGATTACTGCACACCACCACCTCGTGCCTTTCCGAGAAGGACCTCATTCTTGCAGGGGGTCACTGTGAGTGACAAAGGGTAACACTTCAGTTCAACATGGAAGAAAATAAAAGTATCAACTTACCCTATTTATTATCACCTCTAACATATACGATTATTATTACAGATTATTAATAATAAATTATAACAGTAAATTATAAATATGACGGAAGTGAGTTAACAAAGTATATCTTACTTTACTTGTTAATGAAAGTTACTTTCAAACTTGAAAAAACTCTCTACATGGTTCACAAAAAAAGTGTGCATGGATCCAGGGCCGTTTCTAGCCATTAGGGGTCACGATGCAGTATACCCATTTGAGGCCTCACGCCTTACTACATCACTTCAGCGTACACACGAAATGGCTGTGTTAATAAAAAACAATTATGAAACAATTTTAATGAAACCTGGTTAACTGCATGAAGAATGTCATACCATACTACTGTGCAAATCTGAAAGCGGTAAGACCTTACCACCTCTGCAAGTGCTTGTGCTTCACTCCTGGCTATGGCATCTGTGGCATTGTTTCTGACTTCCAACAAGGCCTCTTTGATGTGGCTCTGGTATCGCTCAGCCTCAATGCTCTTAAGCCGGCTCTCCCACCTGGTTTCACTCCAAGACTTGAGTGTTATGTTCACGGGCTTCTTTAGGATTGTCCATCTCTGTGTAGCTGCTGCAAAAAGGTTGTACAATTTTTGTACGTTGCCAAAGAAGCTGATGGCATCTGTGGAAGCTTTAGCTGCATCAGCCACTACAAGATTCAGAGTGTGAGCCCCATATGGAACATAGAGTGCACGACAGTTCTTCTTTAATAACCTTGCCCGAACACCTTTGTTCTTGCCCTTCATGTTCGCTCCGTTGTCATATGACTGTCCTCTGCAGTCATCAAAGTGAATATTCAGTTCATCTAGTCTCTTCAGAATCAGAACTGATGATAATAGACATCTGTTCTTGGTGGCTTATGTCTGGAGTGTAGACTAAAATGAGAGTAATATTTAGCTTGTTTTATTTCTGCAACAATGGCATCCAAGATCTTCCCACTAATGGACCCAATGAGCTCATTTTGAATGATGTTTCCTACGTAACTTGAATGACTATATTGGTCACTTTCGACTCTGCTGATGTGTTGTTTCATCACTGGATCAAATTTGGCAAGCAGCTCAACCTCCTTCAAGAAGTTGCCATTGTCTCGATTGTACAATGTAGAGGAAGACCCCCTGAAAGCAAGGTTTTTCTCTGCCAGTGATTGGATTATACTTAAAAGACGTGTGAGCACTAGCGTAGCTATAGGGGGGCGGAGGGGGCGGTCCGCCCCGGGCGGCACTTTTTGAGGGGCGGCACTTTTGGTCTACTGCAATAAAAAAAAGGTTTTTTGTTTATGTCGGGACAGTAGAAGGATACAAGACGCCAGACACAATTTTATTTTTCCACGAAAACACTGCTTGCTTCGTTAATTTCGGACAATGGTAAGGATTGTGTTCCCTTGAAGATGGCCTTATTGACCATCATACCTATTTAAGCGCTTAGTTGTGCTTAATTAATAATAGCATTGGTAGGCTGACCATACGTACCGTTTTGAACGGGACAGTACTACGTCTACCTAAATTTCTGTATGGGTTCTGTCACTAAAGAATAATTGTAAGCTCAATATGTTTATGTACTTACTTTTTCATGAATACAGAATATTACATAACCCCGTCCCTTTTTTGCCATCCCAATGTCCCGTTTTTGTCTCGAGGAAATATGGTCTGCGTACCAGATAATTTCAAGTTAGCAAACGTAACACCTATCTTTAAGAAAGGCGATAAAGGTGCGGCGGGAAATTATAGGCCAATCAGTTTAACGTCTGTTGTAGGTAAGCTTTTGGAATCAATAATTAGGGATCGTATAGTCGAACACTTAGAATACCATAAACTTGTTAGAAATACGCAGCACGGATTTAGGCGAAACAAATCTTGCTTAACTAATCTTTTAGAATTTTTCCAAAGCGTGGTTGACGTTTACGATAGACATCGGGCGGTTGATGTAGTGTATTTAGATTTTCAAAAAGCGTTTGACACCGCCGTGCCGCACAAAAGACTCATTGAAAAAACTAAGGCTCATGGAATCAGGGGTGTAGTAATAAATTGGCTAGAAGAGTGGTTGCGAGGCAGGAAACAGAGGGTGGTCGTTGATGGAGCGGAGTCGTGCTGGGCTAATGTAGCGAGTGGCGTTCCTCAGGGTTCTGTATTGGGCCCCTTGCTTTTTCTTATATATATTAACGATTTAGATGTCGGCCTAGTCAGTACAGTTTCAAAGTTTGCGGATGACACGAAGCTGGGTGGTAGGGCGATTAATGACGAAGATAGAGGTAAAATTCAGGAAGATCTGAATAAAATCGTTGATTGGTCAGTCACATGGCAAATGAGATTTAACGTTGATAAGTGCAAAATTTTGCATATAGGTTCGCGTAACGGTAAATTTGCGTATAGTATGTCAGGGAAAGATTTAACAAGCGTAGAGCAGGAAAAAGATTTAGGAGTTATAGTCACTGGTGATTTAAAAGTAGCGAAACAAAGTACAGCAGCGGTCAATAAGGCGAACAAAGTGTTAGGTTTTATAGCTCGAAATTTTGAGTACAAATCGCGCGATATTATAGTTCCACTTTATAAATCATTAGTTAGACCCCATTTGGAGTACGCGGTCCAATTTTGGAATCCGTATATGCGCAAAGATATAGACAAAATCGAAAGAGTTCAAAGACGAGCAACTAAGATGATTCCGTCGCTTAGGTCAAAGTCGTACGAGGATAGGCTTAAGGAGTTAAAATTGACCACTCGAGACCAGGAGGTTAAGGGGTGATCTAATCCAGGTTTTCAAATTATGAATGGGTTCGATAACGTAGATAGAGATAGCTTTTTCGAAATATCTCAATATAATAGGACTAGAAATAACGGGTGTAAGTTGACAAGTAGAAGGTTCGAGACAGCAGTTGCGAAAAACTTTTTACGCATAGAATAGTAAATAGCTGGAATAGTTTGCCGGTAGAAGTAATTAGTAGCACGTCTATAAACATGTTTAAAAATCGATTAGACGCATATGTTGATAGAAAGGGTATAGTTTAAGGTAGTAAAATTAAGGCTTTCTGGGGATAGATCCCACAGCTCAACACAAGTGTTGTGGGATATAGGGAGGCAGCGTCTTGGGTTAGGGGATACTCTCTGTCCTTACACACCCCATTTAAAGAGATTCCTCTGCCGAGCGGTGCCCCCCATAGTACTGTGAGGTATTGAAAAACTCATGATCTTCACTTGCCCCACAAACACCTTTAAATGGGAGACCCAAAATGGGTGCCACACATTTCTACATTACTGTACAGTCTTTACAGCCACACCTACTCTTTTTCTCGTAAGTGTATATATTGTAATGTATATGATAGTAAATGTTGACTTGGTCCGCTATCGATATGGACTGTGACTTGATGGATACCGTAATGAAATTGACTGGATTCTTTGGATCCGATATATTTGCATGTCGTTTATAAATAGATATAGAGTGTAACATATTTGTGGATAGTAGTCTATTATGACTTGATCCTCTGGATCGGAGATTCTGTCTTTAGTTTTGGATCGATGATTGGTTGGTTTTGGATTGATGGTTGTTTGGTTTCGTAAAGGTTGGTCGTTGCCAATTTACCGGCAGTTTTTGCGTGGATTTCTTATGTTCTTGTGGTTCGGAACCCACGTAAAATTGTAGGTCCCCTCCGCCACCACGGAGGACATACACAATACACGAACACAGTTAGGTAGACCAGCCATGAGTGGATCCTAGGGTCTTTGTTGGTCTGAAACATTATAACATTATAACATTTATTTCATTAAAAAGGGAAATAACCCATAAAGTTCTGTAAATACGTTATAATCTATAAATATACGTTTAATATTTATAAATAATCAATATCAAAACTAATATGCTGGTATTAGTTGTAAAGTATAATCTTGGTAACTCGGTTCCAAATATTGTAATACTGCTGCGGATTTTTCTCACAATTGCTGTTAGTGTTGCTAGCTGTGAGAGGAGTTTTTCTAAACTAAAACTGATAAAGAATTACCTAAGATCTACTATGAGCACCTTGCGGTTGAGAAATCTTGCCATACTGTCTATAGAACAACAATTGACAGACGAAATAGACTTCGACAATGTCATCGAAGATTTTGCTAACAGAAAAGCAAGAAAAATAACTGTGTAGAATGTTGTAGTTAATTTTTTCACTAAAGAAGTAAACATGTCCCAATATTTTTCACAGGTTTTTTTCTATACGTCGTTTTCACTTTTTGTTTAAGTATGTTTGTTATGTGTATTGTGTTGTGTTTCAGGGGGGCGGCAAACTCAAAGACCGCCCCGGGCGACACAAACTCTAGCTACGCCACTGCGTGTGAGAACATCGCGCCAGCGTCTTCGCTCTATCTCCATTAATGACATTTCAGTTTGGTCAATGGTCCTCCCAGTTTTTAGCCGCAGTTCCAGATCCTTCCATGTTGCCATGTTATCTGCATGTTCTGAACTATTTTCATGACCTTTCAGAAGCGAACCAACGTTTATCCAGTTTGAAAGTCCATCCATAATTAGTTTGTACGACTTCCTTGAAAACAACTTGCAGCAGAAGCAATAAAGAGCATCATTCCTTCTAGAGTACATCAGCCAGCTTCGCTTTATTTTTTCCCCATTAATTAATGTTCTGTACATGTAATGCTGATGAACGCTTCTACCGTCCTCTCTTTTAGGGAATGTGAAATCTGGACTGATTTGAAATGGTCCTCGAGACACCAGATCTGGCTTCAAGGCATCTGACAGAACAACTGGCCAGTCATACGGATCAAGCGGTGGAGCAGATCTTGGTTCTTGTTGCTCAGTAGAAATGCTTGTGTGTGGTGTTTGAAGCTGAACAGAAGATGGTCCACTTGTTGGTTCATCAGGCTCTACTTCTACTGGTGTTTGAGGTTGCATAGAGGATGGTCCTGCTGTTGGTTCATGATGCTCATCAGGCTTTGCTGAGGATGGCTTTTCCAAATATTTCAGTAGTGCTCCTGAGAAGAACATAACATTACATATTCTGTTATTTTTTGCTAAAATACTCTTTCTTATCTTGTTTGATAATTGATCTGTGTGAACAGAATTTGAGGTGGTGTGATCCATTAAATTTCACATTTCGAAATATTATAAATATCAGAGAGACTAGCTTACTCTACACGATTCCTAAGCACTTGCCTAGCTTGATGGTCAACCTAACCTAGTTGCCTGAACTGTAATCATAAGAATATACAAGTGGCACATCTCGCCTGTGATACTGGAAAGCTTCTCCTCTATTTTTTTCTTTTTCTGTTTTCAACTCCTGATGGATAATGTTTCATTTTCCAAGATGCACGAAGTCACATCTAGTTAACCACAACTAATCTGCTAAATAATAATAATGATGATGATGATAATAATAATTGTTATAATTGTAACGTTAATCAAATACATTCAAATAATCAGACGATTTAGGTTTTAACCAACAAAATTCACATTATCTGAAAAAGATGAGAAAAGAATTAATAAACTTGAAAATATAACGAAAATAATGCTAGGTTTTAGTGTTACAAAATCTCTTAATATTCAGTAAATTAGTGAAATAATGTTTTACAATACTAGAAAAATTAAGCATTTAGGAAAGTATAAGCATATAGTAAGAATAAAGTTAAATAATATAGAAATAAGATCTCACAATAGTTATTTACACACAACGATCAAAATGTTTCATTTGTCTCCGTTTTATCACATTTGTCTCGTACAAAAACTTTAATTAATACGACGATAATAATAATAACAACAACAACAACAACAATAATATTAATAATAACTTCAGCTACATTCCTATTCTTGCCCACTGAGCTATGCCTGGGAGCCTGTCTAGGGGCCCCCTAGTAGCAGCGGGGCCCTAAGCGGCCGCTTAGTCTGCTTATGCCAGGAAACGGCCCTGCATGGATCAGACAATTGCTCATTCAGAAATGTTGTAACCTCATTTTCAAATAAAAATGTACTTAAATATTTTTTATTTGTATATCTTGCTTTTCGCTGTAGCTTTGCATTTTCATAATGTTTAAAATCGGGAAGATAATTTTTAATCACCAGGTGTGTGTGTGTGTGTGTGTGTGTGATAGTTATTATACAGGATGTCTATAAAGTCCGTATCTATTTCAGTGAAAACGTAGCAAAAAGGGTAATATTCAATGACAATATAATGGAAGGCATACATTTAATGAATACTTAAGCATATGATTCTGCATGAGCACATTAGTATCTCTACAGAGTTCGAATCTGTCAGCAGCATTGCGGAACACATTTTGGAGCATGACAGGGGTTATTTTTGTAACTGCTGTTACAATACGAGCACGTAAATCTTGCAGATCTGTAACACTCGTTTGATAGACGTTTGATTTGATAAAGCCCCATGCAAAGAAATCCAAGGGCGTTAGGTCAGGAGATCGAGCCGCCCAGGGCCTGTTGCCTCCACGTCCGATCCACCGATTTGGAAATCGTTCATTTAGGTACTCCCGAACAATGTTTGCGTAATGACAAGGTGCCCCATCTTGTTGAAAGACGACGGTGTTTAAAATGCCATCTGAATGAAGCTGGGACATTTACGTGCTCGTATCGTAACAGCAGTTACAAAAATAACCCCCGTCATGCTCCAAACTTTTTTCCGCAATGTTGCTGACAGATTCGAACTCTGTAGTGATACTGATGGTGCTCATGTAGAATCATATGCTTAACCCTTTGAGGACCACGGGAGATATTTGTCCCAACGGAAATAATAATAATAAATTGTACAATGATGCAACGTTTCTACAAATACATCTACATGTTTATATAGGTATCGTTTAGTTGTCGGAAAATTAACCCAACAATGGGTCATTTAAGTGACTATAGTTACTAATATGTAATTGTAAATAACAATAAAACTTAAACTTTTAAGTTCAAAGAAACGTATACTGGTTGTCAAAGGGTTAAATATTCATTAAATGTATGCTTTCTATTATATTGTCATGGAATTTTACCCTTTTTGCTACGTTTTCAATTAAATAGATAGGGACTTTATAAACACCCTGTTACAATTCAGAATGGTCCCTTAAGATGATTTTATATTAAAGTAATTCATAGACCGTGTGTTGAGCAAGGAACCCTTTTGGGATATTAAAACCACTATGGTTTAGAATAAATAACAGTAAATAGCAAATACTAAAGTTTTTTTTTTCATGATGGAAACCCAACATGGACAACGAGTCATTAGCTTCCCTCACCAGCCATTTTCTAAGTAGTTGGGACGCAGCTTTGGAACAGGATCTTGGGTTTAAAGCTGAACTAAACACCAACATTGAGAACCTGAATATACAAAAGAAACTCATAGTATTTACTTAGATATCGTTCACATCAAAGGAAAAGGGTAACATTTGTATTTTTAGCCAAAATCCAAAACTTAAACCTCAATTGTTAACTCTAAGCATCAACTTTTTGAGACACTTAACACGTCTGTTTAATGTGATACAACTCATTTACTGTTACTTATTCGAACCATAGTAATTTAACATCTGAGAAGGGTTCCTTATTCCATGCACAGTCTGTGTATTACATACCTTCCAACCTTTCAAATGTTCCGTGCGATGATTCTTTATTTCACGAAGGTCAAGCTTGTCGTCCCTCCTCTCGAGTTGGCCTGGTGAAGTAGACAGTTGGTTTCCTGTACTCTCCACCCCACCGAGCCATTTATGCCCGGCTCATCTGGGATTGTTCTGAGACAGGCGTCTAATCCTCTTTTGAAGATATCCACCGCAACATCACTCGTGTTCCTTGAGCAGCTGGTTAAACAGTCTTGGTTCTCTCTCAACAAAGCATATATATATATTGTGCCAGATTAGTGCCTCTGTTAGCTTTGTGCTTTACAGGTTTACTGATACGTGGTGTTTTGCTGGATACAATGTTATCCGTTGTTTTGGTGTCAGTACTAAAAGATAAAAGGGTAAAATCAACAGTAAAGGTAACTATAGGCCAATAGCCTTTGCCAGTATTATCTCTGAGATGTTTGAATATATACTCATTAATAGGTCCACTTGAATGTTACCTGTATACTAGTGATAACCAATTTGGTTTCAAAAAGAAGCACAGTACTGATATGTGTGTGTATGACTTGAAGGAACTGGTCTGTAAATACCAAACTCTAGATGCTAATGTATTTTTGTTTTTCCTGGATGCCTCTAAGGCATTTGATCGTGTTAATGACAAATTATACATGAAACTTGTAAATCGTAATGTACCTGGTTACTTGGTCCGCATATTAATATTCTGGTATAATCACCAGATAAGGTAAGATGGGGGTGGGGTTAATTCAGAGCCATTCTCTGTGACCAATGGTGTCAGGCTAACAGCTTTATCTCTTCCCTTAGTTCCCAACACTTCGTGCAAGTGCGTAATGGAGCCCCATTGAGACAACCTGAGTATACATAGTGTTGACTTTTTTACAGACGGAACATCTGAGGACACAACGTATGTTATTCATGTCGGTACTAATAACGTTCTAAATTCTAGATCGGAAGAGCTGCTGGCTAGTTATAGAGATTTACTAGAGCGACTAAGGGAAAAAACTAAGATTGCTTTAACAGGTATACTTCCTCGAATTATCCAACGTAACGAGTTCTACAGCAAGGCAACCTATATTAACAATAACCTAAAGTCACTTTGCCAACAGGAAGGAGTGCATTTTGCAAAATTTTGGAGTAGTTTCTACGGCATGAGGGACTTGTTCCTCGGAGATGGACTTCATCTTAATGATGTTGAAGCTGCGCCTTTAGAAAGACTATTTTATAATACTGTCTCTTCTTTTCAGGCTGCCGTAACTCGAACGGTCCCGGCGTAATTTCCTTAAATTTCTCTTGAGCTCGCACGAAGGTATCGCAGTTACAAACAATTTGAAGGTTCTATCCTTAAATGCTCGTAGCCTACGAAATAAGATAAAAGGTTTTTTTACTTTAAATCATAGGCTTTCCAAGCAATTGCAATAAATGAATCGTGGCTTAGCACTGAAACACGTGACTTTGTAGGGGAGTATCAAATTAGAGGTTACAGACTTTTTGTTAACCACCTCGCCTACTTATTCTGTTTTTATGTTGTATATCAAAGATAATTTGTGAACGTTATAGAATTAAAGCACAGAATTCCAGAACCGATAGATTCGATTATAGCAGAACTTAAATTGAACGATTTCAAACTTGTTGCCGTTATATATAAGCCCCCTAATGAAACGGCTGATACGGACGAAGTGTTATATCGTAAACTAAAGAAAATAATAGGTAGTGAGTAGGCCTTAATTATGGGTGACTAATCGCGCCAATTGTGAATCACGATACAATGCAGGGAGATGCGGAAGGTAATCGTTTAGTTAATTTTCTCGAGGATGGCTTTCTTATTCAAAAGGTTAGGAAACCTACGAGGTTGGACAGTATTTTAGATTTAGTAATAACTACGGATGATAGGCTAATCACTGATCTTCAAGTAATAGAACTGTTAAGCAATAGCGATCACAATATGGTAGAGTTTGTCCTCTCAGTAAGTCACTCGAAACCAGCTAACTCGACTAAAATTCCTAACTTCACTCGAAACCAGCTAACTCGACTAAAATTCCTAACTTCCAGCACGCAGACTTTTGTAAATTTCGAAATAAATTGTTACACGTCAATTGGGAAAACGTAATGGGGAACTCCAACGCAAAACTAATGTGGGAATCGTTTGAAACAGTATTTAGGACTATAAATGAGGAATGTGTACCGTACAAAATTAAGCGTGCGACAGTAAATAAGCCCTTATGGTTTACTTCTAGAGTAGGAGACATTATAAAGAGTAGAGATAGGGCTTATAGGTTACATAAGTACGTTAAAGACAATTTGTGGTTACGAAACTACATATCTCTAAGGCGTGAAGCGAAAAGTGTAATAAAAAAGTCCAAGCGCGAATTTGAAATCTCCATAGCTCGTGACGGTAAAGAAAACCCCAAGCGATTCTTTCAATACGTCAACAATAGAAATCCAGTAAAAAGTGTCTTGGGGCCGTTGAAAAATGTTAACGGAGATCTAGTTTCTGAAGACAAGAAAATGGCTACCTTGCTAAACGAATTCTTTACGTCAGTTTTTACTATAGAAGATATAACGAATATCCCCTACGGTCATAGACATAATACCTTTTGGTAATGGTAATATTTTGGATAATATCGTGGTTAGTGAAGGGGAAGTAATGCGCTATATTGATAAAATGAAAACGCGTAAATCACCGGGTCCGGATTCCATATATCCCATACAACTAAAAGAATTAAAAGATAGCATTGTTGTGCCGCTAACAAAGATTTTTAATGCGTCTATTTTTGAGGGGTGCGTACCAGATAATTTCAAGTTAGCAAACGTAACGTCTATCTTTAAGAAAGGCGATAAAGGTGCGGCGGGAAATTATAGGTCAATCAGTTTAACGTCTGTTGTAGTAAGCTACTGGAATCAATAATTAGGGATCGTATAGTCGAACACTTAGAATTGCATAACTAAATCAGAAATATGCAGCACGGTTTTAGACGAAACAAATCTTGCTTAACTAATCTTTTAGAATTTTTTCAAAGCGTGGTTGACGTTTACGATAGTCATTGGGCGGTTGATGTAGTGTATTTAGATTTTCAAAAAGCGTTTGACACCGTACCGCACAAAAGACTCGTTGAGAAAACTAAAGCTCATGGAATCAGGAGTGTAGTAATAAATTGGATAGCAGAGTGGTTGCGAGGTAGGAAACGGAGGGTGGTCGTTGATGGAGCGGAGTCGTGTTGGGTTAATGCAGCGAGTGGCGTTCCTCAGGGTTCTGTATTGGGCCCCTTGCTTTTTCTATACGTATATATATATATATATATATATATATATATATATATATATATATTAACGATTTAGATGTCGGCCTAGTCAGTACAGTTTCAAAGTTTGCGGATGACACGAAGCTGGGTGGTAGGGCGATTGATGACGAAGATAGAGGTAAAATCCAGGAAGATCTGAATAAAATCGTTGATTGGTCAGTCACATGGCAAATGAGATTTAACGTCGATAAGTGCAAAATTTTACATATAGTTCGCGTAACGGTCATTTTGCGTATAGTATGTCAGGGAAAGAGTTGATAAGCGTAGAGCAGGAAAAATATTTAGGAGTTATAGTCACTGGTGATTTAAAAGTAGCGAAACAAAGTACAGCAGCGGTCAGTAAAGCGAACAAAGTATTAGGTTTTATAGCTCGGAATTTTGAGTACAAATCGCGCGATATTATAGTTGCTCTTTATAAATGATTAGTTAGACCCCATTTGGAGTACGCGATCCAATTTTGTAATCCGCATATGCGCAAAGATATAGACAAAATCGAAAGTGTTCAAAGACGAGCAACTAAGATGATTCCGTCGCTTAGGTCAAAGTCGTACGAGGATAGGCTTAAAGAGTTAAAATTGACTACACCTGAGACTAGGAGGCTAAGGGGTGATCTAATCCAGGTTTTCAAAATTATGAATGGGTTCGATAGCGTAGATAGAGATAGCTTTTTCAAAATATCTCAATATAATAGGACTAGAAATAACGGATGTAAGTTGACAAGTAGAAGGTTCGAGACAGCTGTCGCCAAAAACTTTTTT
>JAJOZX010003397.1:450000-511920 GCA_023014485.1 Bathynomus jamesi | reverse complement strand
GGGTTGTATATTTGGAAGGTTTTTGAACGCAAGAAGGAACCAATTGGTAGCCGAATAACCATAGGTAGCGTGATGACGGAATAATTTGACGGACACTCGAGAGCAGCGGCAGTCCTGTTCGCGAAAGAAACCCAGATGTCTGGTCCAATTCGAAGTTGGACGGTTTTAGAGGAATGAAATTTTGCAACTGAACATACCGGCATGACGGTCACGAATTAAGTCGATAAAGCAAGACCTAGTATTGGAAGAATGACTGGTTTGAGTGGAGGGCAAACGAGTTGTTTATTTGTTTGCGGGAATCGGCAATGCCGGACGTCGCTATCTGACATCATAGAATAGCTGACAGATCTTTGGTGAGGAAAAGGTAAGGTGGTACGGTGGGTAATACAATCGATAGATTAGAATTGTTTTGGTAGGGTGTTGGGAAAGGGTGAAATTTATATACGTCCTAAGTGAGTACATCGAAAAATGGTACAATTATGAGGTATGTGTAGGGGCGTGGTCCATGTACAGTAGGGTGGATCACTTTTCACTTTTTAAAAAAAATTATAGCTGGTCAACGTTTTTCCCATAATTTGGTTCAGTGGAAGTACACTGACACCATTTTTACCAAAATCGATCAATATTTAGGGGTCGCGCATCGACCTTGAAAATTTCAATTTTGGAAATTTGGCCAAATTAACAATTTTTTACTGAATAAAGATAAATCATCAAATGACCATATTTTCTGAATCCTCTCAGTGAAAGAAATCCTCTCAGATACTTACCAAGTTGATAGGACAAGTAGTTTAGAAGTTATACTCACCTTGAACTAGCATTAAAATTTAAAATACCGTATTTGTCCCCGTACCTCCATATGCTGTCTGCCATTGTCTGCTTTTTAGGATAAGATAAAACGAATGAGGAAAGATCAAATGTATTTTGTATTAAAACGGTTTACCGATATCACTAAAGGCACTTACTCCGGTGCCCCTAACTAGGTTCAAAAACTGTATGAATCGTGGTTAGAACACACGTCATCTTAAGGCGTGCGCCATGTACTCTCTCTGCTAACTCCCTTTCCCTCTGCGCTACGTCATCTTGGCAAGTGACGACTTCTTGAAGTCACCGAGTTCTTTCCGGCTCTTTTCCACGAGCTGAAGAAGACCCTGCAGCTGTGACTCGTCTTTTGTGACAGTGTTCGCGTAATCTTCTATCAGTTTTATCCCTCTCTCTGCCACGTCGTTGGTAACTTTCAGATGCGAGATGACATTCTTCAGATCACAGTAGTTCTTATCTTGATCCCACTTATTCACCGGCAGAGTGAGCCACGTAGACGCGCACACCTGCAGGCCTGTGAACACGAACCACGATGACTCATCGATCAGGTCCGGAAGGCGCGTCGTGTCATCAACCGAGACGTTGTCATACGTGAAGTCCTCGGGCACAGCGAGGCGGCACAGCTTCTTTGCCATCTCGTGCTTCACAGTGTCTTCCACTTTGTCACTGCAGAGGGCGAAAACGACGGTCTGAGGCCTCAGATACCACAAGTGCCGCCTGATCACTGCCAGTGAAGCCTCTGCAATCTCGCGATCCACAGCCCTGTACTGCAGAAGACGCTGGTACAACACAAGGTCATTCAGCGGGGCATCAGCTGCGACAGGAGCCGCCAGCCAGGCAGGTGCGTAGAGGAGTGCAGTAAATAGTACCACTCTCTGAAGTTTCTGTACCAGCTCGTCGTCGAACTCCAGCTGACCGCTGAACATCAGGAGCTTCGTGTAGTAGATGATCTGAAACGAATACGCACTGTGATGTATAAATACCGATACCACTCCATATAAGTTTGTTTAATGGTAAATTATTTATCTTATTTTTTTCTGGTAGGGACTTCAAATGGCTGTTTGCAGAAGGCAATACAATATTTAACTTCTAATTCAAAATACCAACCTTGGCCATCCACCTCGCATGATGGTAGGCTCCTGGGCGCATGAAGTGTGTGCCACGACGTGGCTGGGCCCCGAGTACCAGGAGTGTAATCTCCGCCACTTCTCGGTAGTCTTCTCTGACAAGACCAGAAGCGGTGCCGAGGAACTTGACTGCCTCATCTCGGAGCTCCATCAGCCACGTCACCTCCGCCAAATGCTCGATCTCCAGCTCGCGATAAGTCGAGAGGTCGAGCTTGTCCCACCTGAAAGGGGAGTTATGAAAATATTGCATGAAAACGACTGAAGTTTCCCTTTTCGACTGCTATTAACATCATTAGTAGAAGGACGCTGATATCTCAATTGCTCTGAAGGCAAAAAATCATTGGAGAAAACAAATGCGCCTTAGACTTGAAATTCACCTTCTCCTCAGATACTGGAACAAAGGTTCAGTTGGTGCTGTGGTTCTTCCAAACGCGGTGATGACCACTGCCCCCACGATGAGCTCCATAACGTGATGGCGACAGCCCAGCTGGAAGAGCGGTTTACCAAGCATGTTCTCCAGCCGGACCACCGCACCCTGCACCCTCCCCGTATTGGAGGAAGTTGTGTCGAAGCACAGTCCAATCACGTTGTTCTCGCATCCCCAGTCTTTGAGAGCACGAAAGGTCGCCTGGGCCTGGGACAGACCGGTGCCGTCAGCAACAGTCGGAACGGCCAGCAACTTTCCTTCTGTGCATTGGGGAGCTCCGGAGATGAGAATCGCCTGGCGGTGCTCCAATGATCCAAGAGAGTCCTGAAACGTATGTCATACATTATCGTCCACTGGAATATGTCAATCCACTGTCGTCACTGGAACATGTTAATTCACTGTCGTCCACGGTGAGGGCAAAACTGACCTTGATTACTTTACCGTCCCAGTGGACGACAGCATGCCTCGGAGATACGAAGGATTTCTGCACAGCTGTCGACACTTCACAACGATGTGCCACTCTTCCACGGCGAGACGTGTCCTTCGAGATACTGAATTTGTCCAGGTCTGCGGGCGGATCTGCCGAACGTAGGACTGCCGCCACGACACTTGCCACCTATGTGCGAAATTGAAAGGAAATTGACAAGGATGCGTATGGTTTTTATGTGACAAAATAATCACTAAATTTTCCGTCGTTACGTCTATTATATCTTTGTCAAGGAAAGATCATTACTGATATATACACACCTGATTATTGGACATCCGGAAGCGATCAGCCACTTCAATAACAGCCGGTGCATTGAGGATGCGGTGAGGAAGGCTGATTGATACAGTTGATTCTCTCGGCTGTCGGTATGGTGGTTCTAGCTGTGATTCGGAGTTGCTCGATGATCTGCTTTCTATAGATTCATCGTCGCTCTCAGCTTCGGTTCCTAATTTCGTTTTTGAGGTGCCTGGCTCATCACGAGATTGTTGTCTTGAGAGTTGCCGTTTTCTCTTGACAACGAACACTTTATCATTCCCACTCATTGTTGCCTGGCGCAGGCCCCGTTGATCCTCATAAAATTTA
Organism: Bathynomus jamesi; assembly: GCA_023014485.1. Lineage (NCBI taxonomy): Eukaryota > Metazoa > Arthropoda > Malacostraca > Isopoda > Cirolanidae > Bathynomus > Bathynomus jamesi. The sequence goes on along the minus strand of JAJOZX010003397.1, from coordinate 508,478 downwards.
ATATCTTCTTGTTTGTTGTTGTCTGAGAGCAGTCGACTTTTCTGTATCTCTTCAATAGCATCGGGAGCTCCGATGTCCCAGAGCTTGTTCAGATTTTCTGAAAACTTCTCCCTGCCTTTTCCCGCGTCACTGTCTCTCATCTTGCTCTTCTGCAGCGAGCGCCACTCTTCCCACAGTAACTCCAGTTTTCTTTCGCAGTTACGCCTCGTGATCGTCTTTATACGTGCCATGTTCCAAAATGCCAGAACATTGGCCACCGTGTCTTTTACGGCGGCCTTCCTGTCAGTAGTTTCCTGCTTGGCATAGAAGAAGTACTGGAGAACTTGATGGGTGGTTGGCAATTTGGCACCACCGATCGAGGAAGATGGCTGACCAATTAAGAAGACGTCCGTGGCTGACGTGGTGCTGTTGTTGCTGCTTTCTTTTTTCCAGAATAAGTAACTTTCAGAGTCTTCCCACTCCTGGTTGTTAACAGTTTATCCATTGTACTAAAGTCTATATCAAACAAGAATCAATTGACACAGTTGATCTGTAAAAAGCAAACTGTGATTAGTAAAAATATTGGTCATAGACATAGCGTGTGTGTGTAATTGGGATTTTAGGATGCGCCAGCTACTGATGCTATGATTACGTCCATAACGGGGGACAAATACGGTATTTTAAATTTTAATGTTATTTCTAGGTGTGTAACTTCTAAACCACTTGTCCGATCAACTTGGTAAGTATCTGAGAGGATTTCTTTCACTGAGAGGATTCAGAAAATGGTCATTTGATGATTTATCTTTATTCAGTAAAAATTGTCAATTTGGCCAAATTTCCAAAATTGAAATTTTCAAGGTCGATGCGCGACCCCTAAATATTGATCGATTTTGGTAAAAATGGTGTCAGTGTACTTCCACTGAACCAAATCATGGGAAAAACTTTGACCAGCTATAATATTTTAAAAAAGTGAAAAGTGATCCACCCTAATGTACAGTCTATGTGTATTTTAGAAATTGGGGGTAATTAGTATGGTTGAGTGGGAACATGGGTGATAATTTTAATTGTGTCTGGGCGGTGTGAACCAAGGACTGAAGTGTTTCCCATGGTATTAGGGTGGAAAGAGTGATTTTTCCATGGGCTAGCTGGGTTGCACGCAAAACCTTGGAATGAATCGTAGTTATTCGTTGTAAGTATTATCGATTAGGGTTACTTGTAGGTTAATTATCTCTATTAATTCTAGATATCTTTTGTTTCTTTGTATTGAGCTAACATGGATTCAAGGTATGTGAATCTGTCCGAAAGGGAGTGGAGGAAGCGATTGTTTTCGTGTAGTGACCTAATAGTTTGTTCTAACATGTGTCCATTATATGTCGATTTCGCGCGAAGAGATTCAATTTGAATTCATTCTTTTAATATCTTCTTCGGTTGCTAATCCGAATAAACCTTTGAACAGTTTCCCTCCTATATCTATCAGTCCCCTTTTATTCTTTGGTTAAAGTTTTCCGAGTTTTTAGTTTCAGTTTGTATCCATGGTAAGGCTAATATTTCTGATAGGGCGTGCTGTAGTTTGAATATTTTCGAAGGTATTTTCTAACAGAACGCGACTAATCTGATCTTTCCGGAAAGAACTGGACTTTACTTTCAAACGTTTTTAATTGGGTTTGTATCTGAAGGAGATTGATTTTAATTCTAGCAGGGGGTTGCAAATTTATAAAAGGTCTGCGTGCCCTTTCAAAAATTTACCTTCTGCAAGCTTTTCTATAACAACTCCGGTAGAAATTTTAATGCTAGGGCTACAAGAGTAAATAATTTGGAAAATTATAAGGGGGACAATTTTATTCATTTCTACGCCTTAGATTATACGGAGCTGGGGGTGGCTGTGTGGATACTTGTGTTTGTGGGCGAAGGGGTCGGCCTCGTTTTGGTGGCAATGGGGGTCGACCGTTAAGTCGGATTCTGAGCGGGTTCGTTTCTTATGTGAAGGTTCTAGTTCACGTGGTTGATGCATTTGCGGCGGTATGTAGGGTCCGTGCGTCGATCATCAATCGGTGAGGGTGGTGACAGAGGAGATGGTGGAGTTGGAGGATGGTGGAGTTCCACTGAGTGATCCTCTCGAAGGGTTTCTCCAGGGTCTGGGTCCGATGGGACGCTTGGCTCTGGGGCCTCCTCTTGTTCAGAGATTGGCTCGAGTACTGGTGGTATTACGAGGTACCAATCTTCGTCATGGGTAGGGTTCCCGCGGTGACCACTTCAGTTTTTTTATCCCTGCCCATTGTTAATACCTTGACCTTTTGAAGGATAGGCGGCTCGAACGCCTGGCAGCTGTTTTTTGGGAAGGTGTTGTTCGGAGCTATCTTCAAATTGTCAGCGTGAATGATCTTTAGTTTGGAATGATCCCGGAGGTCGAGGATTTCATAACGATTTTTTCCGAGGTTTTTCATAATCCTATATGGGCCATCCCATTTTGGGTATAATTTGCGATGAGCACCTGGCGGTTTCACGCTCTTCAGATAACATCGCATACCGACGATTATAGTCCGTTGACGGGGATGACGCCTATGTTGCTCTTGCTCCATCTGTTGTTTCGTTGGTCTAGGGCATAGCGGATTATGTCAAAAATTTGAAAGATCGTTCAGCTAGTTGCTGATTTGCTTCTGCCATCGGAAGATGTTAGAACTGCCGGGTCGATTTGGTCGGGCAAATCAAAAGGTAGACGCTTGTCGTAGTGATAGAGGACGAAATGAGGGGTGTCCCGATGGACACATTATAGCCATTGTTGATGGCTGTTTGTACCATGGGAAGGGAATCATCCCATGTACGGGAGGATGCATCGACAACGTGGCGAAGGGCTTCTAAGATCTTTCGATTGTGCCTTTCCACTAAGCCGTTTGCCTGCGGATGGTATGCCACAATGTGTGTGTTTTTAATTTTACACATGTTACAGAGTGACTCGAACAGTTTGGACGTGAAACTAAGGGTTATCCGAAATTAGGATGGAAGGAGTAGTATGATTCTGGATGACGCGTTCCACTAGGGCTCTTGCCACAGTTTCCGAGGTCTGGTTGGAATGGCAGCTACTTCGCTGTAACGCGAGAAGTGGTCCGTAAACACAATGATGTACTGGTTTCCCTTTGATGTTTTGGGAATGGTCCCAGTATATCCATTCCAGTTCTTTGCCAGGGCCTTTGGCATACTGGATATTTATGCATGGAGCTGTGGATGGTACGTTGCCTTTGTTTTAAACACGACGGACATTCGCGATGTATTCATGTACCTTTCTGTTCATTCGGGAAAATGGTATCGCTCCAAAAGACTCTTGATGGTGCGATCCGGCCCCGTGTGGCCATACAAAGTGAGTCGTGACAAAGTCCAATGGCTATATCGACGAGATCCTTTGGTATTCCACGAGGTCGTTTCCATCTTCGTTCTAAATGTACGAGCCCATCTTTGAGGTTGTACTGTTCTTTTACCTTCGATGGTTCCTTTTGTTCCAGGCGCCCGAAGGTTTTGGGTGTGTTGTCCTGTTGTTGGGAGTATTGCAGACATCGTAGTCGAACACAGGAAGAATTCCTATTTTATTCACTTGGGTCGGGCTTGAGTCTCGACAATCCGTCTGGAATAACTTGAAGTTTTCCCGGTTGTATACGATTTTTGCCACAAAGTCCTGAATCAACAAGCCCATCTACTCAACGTCCTTCAAGTAGCTTGTCCTTGACGAGATGTGAGTGGCTTATGATCAGTTTGATGGTTACATCGTAGCCATAGATATTTCGGAATTTTTTCAAAGCCCAATATACCGCTAGGCCTCTCGTCCGTAGTGAATAATTCCGTTGAGGTGCAGAGAGAAGTTGACTGGCATAAGCAATGGGTAATTCCACACCATCTACGTCCTGTAATAGGACGCTCCTAGTCCATAGGAGGAAGCATCTGTGGCTATGGAAAGGGTTTGATGTAATCAGGATATTGTAGGATGGGATGAGAGGTTAGTTTACCACTTAAAGTTTCAAAGGCATGTTGGTGATCGATTCCCATTAAATTTAGAATTTTTCTGGACATTAGTAAGGGTTTAGCAATATTTGAAAATTGGGGGATAAAATTCCGATAGAATCCGACAAAACCAATAAATGCACGCGTCGTCGATGGTTTTGGGTAGAGGGTACCTTTCCAGGCTTCGAGTTTGGCTGGATCAGGTTTAATTCCTGTGGATGATAGTAGAATCCTAGGTATACCAGGGATTCCCGTAAAAAGTTGCACTTTGCAAGTTCAGTTTAAGGTGTGCTTTTCTCAAGCGTGATAACACATTTGAAGACGTTGAAAGTGTGTTTTTATATCCGAACTGTAAACGATAATATCGTCAAGATAGACGAGAGCTTCAATACCAATAGGTCGGAAAGGACTATATTCATCAACCTAGAGAAATTAGCAGGCCCATTTCGGACTCCGTAAGGTAAAATCTGGAATTCGTAATGGCCTCGGTTAGTGGAGAAAGCAGTCAATGCCCGAGATTCGGGACTGATTTCTATTTGCCAATAACCGGATTCTAAATCAAGGGATGAAAAGAAGTTAGCTTTCCCTACGTTCAGAATTGTTTCCTGCATGTTTGGAATAGGGAAACAGTCTTGGATGGTAATGTGGTTCAGGCGTCTAAAATCTATATAAGGGCGAGATGTTCCGTCCTTTCTGGAGACAAGAATCATAGAAGCGGACCAGGGAATAGCTGAAGGCTGAATGACATCCTGCTCCAACATGTCCGTGATGTGTTCCTCAATAGTGACTAATTGGGAATGTGGAACCCGATAGGGAGGAATGAAAATGGGTTTGGAATTGGGTTCCAGCTTGATTTCAAAAGGGACCAAATTACTTCGGCCAAGAGGATCTCCTTTTAGGGCAATCACATCTCTATTTCTTATCAGGAAATCAAGAAGTGATTCCATTAGTTTGGGTTCCTGTAAGGCTGGTGACTCCTGAAGGGACATTTCTTATATTCTTCTTTCAATACTGAAAGGTTTAACTCTAAGGAACTGGAAACACGATTTATCGTACTGGTGGGGAAATCTGAATCTATTTCTACTGTGGAAACAGTTCCTATTTCCTGATTTGAAGTTAATTCGATAGGGCTTTTTCCTTTGTTTAAACAAACAACAGGGATAGCTGAATTCTGACTCTCACTAAAGACTTGGGCAATAAGAATATCTCTTTTGAAATTACTTTTCTCCGTAATCAGAGTACGCTCTGACTCTAATAATTTTCCTTGACTGTCGACTACTTTTGCTAGGAAACAGATCTTCTCATAAGGTGCTACTGTTATATGCTTGGTAGGGCATATGAAAAATTGTGAATCTGACTCTGGTTCGGCGACTAAAATTTGCTTTATGGGCTGAACTGAAGCTGGCTGAACTGAAACTGGCTGAACTGAAACTGGCTGACTGGAAACTGGCTGACTGGAAACTAATTGACTGGAAACTAATTGACTGGAAACTAATTGACTGGAAACTGACTGACTGGGAACTGACTGACTGGGAACTGTCTGTGTTGATCAAACTGGATTCAACAACTGGAACTGATTACTCTGGGGGCTGATTTCTGGGGCGGTTGTCCCTCTGGATAGAACCGACTGACTTCAATTGCTATCAAGTGGAGGTAATTTCCTATTTCTTTCGGAAATCTGAACTGAACTAATTCTATCAGCATTAAGCTGTCTGTTATTCTCATGGAGAGGGTGTGTCCTATTTTGACACTTTACTAACTTTCCGGCTGGGTAAATCTCCCATTGATTCCGGTTGAAAAAATCCATACCTAATAGGATATCTGTCTGAAAGGTGGCGACTGTGTCCACTATACAACATTTCACAGGGTATACCGCATTTTCAACTTCTAAATATAATTCAATTTCTTCGTATGTAGGTATGGGTGTGCCTGTAACTCCTCTGAGTTGAGAGGAGGGTGTCTTAATTTCATATTTGTAATCTGTACTCTCTAGTAACTCATCTACACATTGTTTCTTAATTAACATCGCGTGTGCTCCTGTATCTAGGAGAGCGGTTAAATCTTGGTTATCTATGCTACAATTTATTATTAAATCTAGGAGGTTTGCACCTATTATCCTGATGGGGAGTTGATGTGTGTATTTGGGTACATTACTGCTCTTTAGGAGGGAGGAGGTTGAACTGCCGCCTCCAAAGTAGGGTCTACAAAAGGGCTCGAATTGTAATTTTGGTCACTGATTTCAAAAATAACTTTCTTTTTTAGGAGAAATGAAAAACAAACATGTTAGAGCACTTTAAATAATGAATGTATTTTTAACGAAAATATCATGACTTAACCTAGCCAATCGTCAAGGGCGTACAGTTGACCTAACCTGGCATTCAAATGACCTAACCGGGCATTCATTTGACCTAACTGGGCATTAATTCTTGATTTTTTCTGCTACTTTTACAGATCTGCCGGGATCCTTCAAAAAACGTATTCTTCGTAAAGTTGCACTTTTCACCGTTTGACCGACGCTTTTGGCAACGAAAGAACTGGGTATTATTATCAAAGGAACACACTTTTCCACACTTAGAGCACTTTTTCATAAACAGTATCAGTTTGTGACTCTGGCTAAATTTAACACAATCCTCTGTAACTAGTTTAAGCTAGTTAAAACACATATTAATTATTTAAAGCGCTCTAACATGTTTGTTTTTTATTCCTCCAAAAAAAGAAAGTTATTTTTGAAATCAGTGAACAAAATTACATTAGTATACCGATTTTCATTAAAATTCGCTGCTAGCCCCCAAACGGAAAGACCCAAATTCTTTACCTTCTGTTGCATCTATTTAGTGCCTGATGTGCATATTCTCTTTCGTTTTATTCTATTTCTTAACAAAATTCGCTATCCATATGCTTTCTAATAGATTAAATGGATTTTGACAATCCAACTGATAACTCTACTATGATTTTGGCTTAGCATCGTTTCTAACCAAATTAAAATTTTCATCGGCTGTTATTTCTGTTTGATTGAAGTTCAGCGGCAACTGTAGCTACCTTTGCTTCAATATTTTTCCTTTATCTTGAACTAGTTTAATAGGATCGTTTAATTTACCAATGGAATTCGAAGAACTATTAAACTCAATTCTCTTTAAATTATCCTCAACATTCTCAACCTTTTTACTACTTACCTTAAGACTTTCTTGCACGTCTCCATTAAATTTTTAATTATATTTTCAATTTTGGAATTAATTTCTTTCATCAAATTTAAAAAAAAATGGATCTTGTTGGTTATACCCACCATTTACTTAATTTTTTCATATAATACAACCCACAAGACCCAATTTCTCTTATGTAGAATTTTAACCTGAATTTATTTTCTTTTATGGTATGTCTTGTGCAAATTGATATTAACGTAAGCAATTTTTGGATTAAAATCGATTGAAATAGTATGGTGGTAATTATTAGTTTGACCCCTACAGGTCGATTTTGATATGAGAATAGGTTTTTCTGGTGTATTTTGGTGTGTTTTATTCAAATCTGTCCTTCAATTTTTGTGCAAATGAATTATTGAATGGCCAGTTAGGTCAACTGCACGCCCTTGATGATTGTTTAGGTTGTCGTGATATTTTCGTTAGTTGGATTGTCGTGATATTTTCATTAAAACTATCGAAAATATCACGACAACCTAACCAATCATCAAGGGCGTACAGTTGACCTAACTGGGCATTCAATAACTCATTTGCACGAGAAATGAAGGTCAGATTTGAATAAAACCCCAAAATACACCATAAAAAACTATTTTCATATCAAAATCGACTCGCAGGGGTAAAACGAATAATTACCACCATACTATTTCAGTCGATTTTAATCGATCCAAAAATTGCTTACGTTAATATTAATTTGCACAAGAAATATCATAGAAGAAAATAAATTCAGATTTAAATTCTACATAAGAAAAACCGGATCTTGTGGGTTGTATTACATGAAAAATGAATTAAATGATGAGTCATAACCCACAAGATCCAAAACAAATTCATTCGTTAACTCCTGGAACTTATTATCAATATATGGTTTTAAATTCCAAAAGTACGAACACTAGTCCCATATATGTGCTCGACTACATATAAATCACTAGTAAATCCGAAACAGATTTTGCACACGTTTACTTTTAAACGGCATTTTAACAATAAATTAAAATTTACTACAGAAAATTTTACGACGAAAGTATGAACCATCATTGTGGCTAAAAAATATTTTGTATGGAAATGCACGAAATCTCAATAAAGAATCGCCAAATATATTTCAAAGTACATAGAATCAAGCAAGAGCTCTGACTTGCTCGTCTTTTCAGTACGGCTGCGCATGGTGGAATGAAATGGATGGTGAAATACTAAGGTGGTAGAGTCCTTTAAGTATATGACATGTGTACTGAACAAAAGCTGAACGCGTGTGGATGAAGTTAATAGTAGAGTGAATCAAGGAAAGCGGTTGTGAAAAGGCGGAGACTGGAAAGAGATGCTGCGAGTGAAACACTGGCATGGCATGAGCGAGAGAAGCCAAGAGTGAAGGTAGTTCAGGTGGATAATCCTAGAAGTATGTGTGGCGTGCTACCAAAAGTTCTTTCTCTTTCGTTGAAGAAGTAGTGAATACCAATGATTTAAATGTAATTATGGCAAGTTCTGATATGTCTTTCAAATTTTATCAACATATTTCAAAATAAATATATCGGTATACAAGTTCTTACAAAGTTCAACACAGAAAAAATTCTTGATAACATCAACATCCTCGAATCCGTATAGTGTTTTCAGTTACATTCTCAGTTTGCTTTGAGCCAGCTTACAATATAGATGTTCCTAATTTGTCCTGTAGACATTGTGCGCTTTTAATTTTTTCATTGTAGCGTTTACTTCATGAAATTTTCAGCTGAAAGTCCATTTGGGAAGGTTGAATTTTGATTTTAAAGAAGTAATTCGTACCAACATTAAATAGTATACAAATTTTAGCCTCAAAATCCCACCATTTAGCCTATTTTTACACTTACACATGAAAATGACACCATAAATTACGACCTATGGTTGCATTTCTTTCAAAATATTTTACTGGAATTACTAATTTTTGGCCATAAAATGCTTTAGTTTATGGTTTTCTACAATATATTGTGAAAACTAGGCAAAAATCGTCAAAAAAGTTGACTAAAATTTGATCCTAATGAAATTGAAATTATTATTATTGTTATTATCATCATTAACTGATGCATTGCCAATATCTTTTCCGTCAGTCTTCACACCTTGCAACAAGATACTTTCGTCCCAAGTCTGAAGTGGTCAGTGTTATGTGTTTTACCGTTTTTATCAACTTGAAACTCACCACTGCCCGCTGGTGATGTGTTGTGACATTTTGTTAATTTTGTTCTTTCGGATGTACTGATCTTCCCTGTGTTGTTTCCATTTTCGTTGTTGTCTGGCGGACTGGTGCACATTTTCAGTTTCCTTTTCAACTTTGATTTTTCTTCCCCTTTTAATAAAAATTATTTTCCCACGTTTATTAATATTTTACAGATATTTAATATATTCTACATTTATTTTCCCTGCTGACGTCTACTCGCGGAATTTTCAGTGTTTAACGTTTTTGTTCCTTTAAATAATAATTTATTTATATATATATATATATTATATATACACCCACACCACACACACACTGTGTTATATATATATTATATATATATACACCCACACACACACACACACTGTGTTATATTATATATATATATATATATATATATATATATATATATATTATATATATATATATATTGTATAAAGTAAGAAATTCATGAAAATACGTCTACATAAAGCAATCTAGGCAAATCACCCTACAAGCGAGTGCTCGTTTCCATCCTGCAACGAACTACAAATCATATATATACAAGAAAAAAGTTGAAGCGTGTTTAATCAAACCCTGAAGGCTTATCCTCGGAAGTGCGACTCAGTATATTCTCCAATCGACGATTTGCTAAACTTTTTGGGACTATGATTCAGTGAAGTTTGTATGTAGACTGAGTGACGTTTAGACCAAGTTTTAAGTTTAGACTTCAATTCAAGACCACGGTTCAAGACCACCTCTCATACCTATTCAGCCAACTTCTTAATCCTGAAAACTATTTTGAAAAAGATTAAGTTTGATGACCGGCTTTTCTGCGGAAATCATTTCCAGTCATAGGGTGGCGTTCTTCTTTCCTCATTGTTCTCATAGAGAATATTTTAAGATGGAACTTTATATATTATGTACAGTTTGCTTGATATATTTTGTAAAACTCTTACTTTATTCATACTTTGGAGAAAGAGGGACATGACATAGCAATTACCCCATAATCTTAATTAAGTCTATTTAGTTTAAATACTGAACGCTGGATTTATGATGCCGGTTTAATTAGTTGGACTGTCATAAACTAAATAAAGATACTATAATTTGACATCAAAGCGTTTTGCATTATTTATGTACATATATATATATATATATATTATATATATATATATCGTAAAGAACGACGCTTGTATAGGAGAACATTCGCGCAAGATGAGAAGAGAGAACGAACAAATGAAAAAATTAGGTAACCACCCGGGAATCGAACCAGGGATCTTCCGATTGCCGGTCAGATATGATAACCACTACACCATGGTCCTCACTCAATCAGAAGTCGTAATTCCTCTACATACGCGCAGAAACCAATGCCCCGAGGGGGCACCTTCCGCATGCCGTACCTATATATACATTTCAACTGCAAAGAACACGCAGTATAAATAACGTAAAGAACGACGCTTGTATGGGAGAACATTCCGCGCAAGATGAGAAGAGAGAACGAACAAATGAAAAAATGAGGTATATGTACGGCATGCGGGAGGTGCCCCCACGGGGCATTGGTTTCTACGCGTATGTAGAGGAATTACGACTTCTGATTGAGTGAGGACCATGGTGTAGTGATTATCATATCTGACCGGCAATCGGAAGATCCCGGTTTCGATTCCCGGGTGGTTACCTCATTTTTTAATTTGTTCGTTCTCTCTTCTCATCTTGCGCGGAATGTTCTCCCATACAAGCGTCGTTCTTTACGTTATTTATACTGCGTGTTCTTTGCAGTTGAAATGTATATATAGGTACGGCATGCGGGAGGTGCCCTCTCGGGGCATTGGTTTCTGCGCGTATGTAGAGGAATTACGACTTCTGATTGAGTGAGGACCATGGTGTAGTGGTTATCATATCTGACCGGCAATCGGAAGATCCCGGGTTCGATTTCCGGGTGGTTACCTCATTTTTTCATTTGTTCGTTCTCTCTTCTCATCTTGCGCGGAATGTTCTCCCATACAAGCGTCGTTCTTTACGTTATTTATACTGCGTGTTCTTTGCAGTTGAAATGTATATATAGGTACGGCATGCGGGAGGTGCCCTCTCGGGGCATTGGTTTCTGCGCGTATGTAGAGGAATTACGACTTCTGATTGAGTGAGGACCATGGTGTAGTGGTTATCATATCTGACCGGCAATCGGAAGATCCCGGGTTCGATTTCCGGGTGGTTACCTCATTTTTTCATTTGTTCGTTCTCTCTTCTCATCTTGCGCGGAATGTTCTCCTATACAAGCGTCGTTCTTTGCGTTATTTATACTGCGTGTTCTTTGCAGTTGAAATGTATATATATATATATATATATATATATATATTATATTATATATATAGAGAGAGAGAGAGAGAGAGAGAGAGAGAGAGAGAGAGAGAGAGAGATGAAAATATGAAACTGAATAAATGTAACTATATTTCAGAGATGCATGAGAGTTTGTGATATGATAAACAATAAAAGTAATATTCGAAAAACGTCATAACGAATGGAAGTGTTCACCGCCATGTTTGCACAAAGACCACTACGAAGCATGTTGCTGGACAAAGACTGAAACCCCTCTGGTTCAATGTTGGTAATAATGTTGGTCATATTTCTATACGACTCTTCTAGAGTGTGGAGATTGCTCGTATATTCCTGGGCTTTAATTTTTTTTTATAAGGAAGGGGACAAGGCGAGCACCCGCAAAACTGTCCCCGTATATAAGGAGAGAACGAAAATCAAGGTCTCTGAGGTCCACGATGCCATTTTATTATTTTTTTTTAAAGAAATTTTAAAAAGATTGTGTATTGTGTAAAATGCATGTATGTGTAGTGAAGAACAGAGGGAGAAGTGTGTTTTTGCGGGCATGCTGGACACTTCACAGGGCAGATGAGACAGAAAAAGATCAGCTAAAAAGGACAGTGGCAAGAGAAATGGGAGGTCCAGCACTCCCTGTCTCCTGCCTAGCGCCCCCCCCCCGATGTACACCCCTGGTTGATTGGTGCCTACAATCTCCTGTCGTGGTTAATTTATTTAATTCATTATTTCTTTATTTACTTTCCTTTTTCTTCTATTATCGCTTGCTTTCTCTGTGTCCTTTTTACGGACGCGGCTAGCGGTTGAGCCATTTTTACACTTTCGAATAATGCAAGGGAGACCAGGGGATTAATTATACTCTTCATTACACTTTACTGACTTTATTTATACCGAAAACACTTAGTTAAACGGGGTAATGCGAGGGGGGAATTTAACGTTAACATTTCAGTCGGAGAGAGATACGAAATCCTATTCTAAATTCACACAAAACATCGTAACACCAAAAGACACCTTCTTAAAAACAAGGCCGCCCGATGACTGCCGGGCATTCCTACTCAGCCTTTAGCCTGTGTTCAGGCGTTGCCAACTCGTATTTTATAATTTTAAAAAACAAACCATTATTTATCGTAATTACATTTATTAAATATTTTTATCTTTATTAATTTCTTATAACCAAAACATTCTAATTTTTAATTAGACATTACTACACTCTCGTGGTTTGCCTACCGAGTGCTAAAACACATATTTAGCGAAGCATCGAGCAGCGTGACCAGCTACTGCCCGAAAAATACCAGTAGACCATCTTCGACCGAAATTGTCTGCGCCAAGTCCCTCCGCATTCGGTTTCTCTTCTCTCACTCTTCTCATCTCTTCTCGCTCATCGGTGATCGATCACCTATCGGGTCAACTAAACTCAATGGATGGAATTTGGATCCAACTTAGCTGCCTCCAAATCGGACCTCTCGAAATTTTAACAAAAGATATCAAAGTTTATACTGCTACTGATTATCACGTCATATTAATTTACCAAATTTTCTTGACAGTTCACTTCGAAACAAAAACTATAATTTGCTCTGGCCAAATTCACGGGAAAACTATTATAAATTTTACAGAATTCACAAAAATTTACTCACGCCCTAGCTACCAATAAGGTCACTTATGGCAGTTACATCGGAGAAGATAAAAAAATCATGAAACGCAACGAAACAAAACTGTACAGTAGAAATATAAAAGCGCCCATACATAGCAACGCCAGGGCAGGTCCCATGTATGTGCAGGCTGTGCGGCTGCACAGGGCCCCCATCAATTAGAGAGTCCCTCCAAAATTAATTTGTTCGTATTTTTAGTTGTTATAGCATCACCAAACTTATAAAAACGACACAAAACCACATAAAAGAATGTAAATAAGCAGCATAAATAAGCGTGTATTATTATATTACATATATTTGTAGGCTACTTTTTGTCATTATGTGTTCAGAACTGTCACTGTTAAAATTCTTTTCGTTTATTTTTTTTCGTCTCTTTATGTACGTAATGTAGTGTGTGCACGGCGTATACGATATTATTGTTGCGGGGAGAGCGAATGAACTTAACTAGAATACCGTTACTTGGCTACTTCTTGATGACGGGAAAAGGCAAGGTCCCGGGCGGTGAAGTTTTTCTCACCTCCACTGACTGTCACTGAGGGGGCAAACGAGACTCCCACACGGCTGAACCAAGAAATGGACTCGACCCGCTAGCTATTTCAAAGATTAACACTGTGTCTGAGTCGGGTCCACTTGAGAACCTGGAAAGCCCTGGCTTCAGGAAAGGTGTGTGCAATGTACACCCAGCAATACTTGAGGACCTCAACCGAATATGGACATACACAACAAGCAAGCCAGATTTTAGCAGACTGATTGTGAAGTAAACCAAATGTGACTGGATGAGAAAAGCAGATATTACTCTCTGAATTGTAAATCCTTGAAAGTAACGACCCCAGTCTATAAGGACAAAGGCTGAAAAAAACTAGTTGGTAGAATTCTAAGGGTTTATTAGCAATCAACTTGAATTATTTACAAGAGCTAGAATGAGTTATGAGCTTGAGTCTAAACATGGCTTAAGATCAAGAAATGGAAATTCAAAAAACCTGAAAGGGTATACTAAACAATGGTGCTTACAATTACAATGACAAAAATACTGGACAACAAAAATGGAATTTCTAGAAAAAGATAAAAAACTTAACCTATGCTAGAATGGTACAATTAGACAACACAATCGACCTCACTGGACCTAACATCCTTAAGCTAGAATTGAGGTCAATCCAATCACACCTATCTATTATAGTTAAGCCATGGAGAAACTAAACCTGAAGCTAGAAATACCTTAACCTGCACACCGTTATGCACAGGCAATGTCCATTATCACAAGGCACTCTGTTTTTCTTGAATTTTTGTTTTCTTAACAAATTGAGTTGGCAGGCTAGAACTTCCACAAGCGGAAGCCAACTGTGACAAAAATGAATTTTCTAAATTGAAGGAAGAAATTTACTGACGAATAACAAGCAAGAATACTGAGCTAGTCAGGCATTAAGCAAGACTAACTCCACTATGGGGGTTGCATCCTGAAACAAGAAGAAAAGATGTTAGTGAAGAGACCCCACTACACTCCCCCCTCCGAGCGGTGGGTACCACCACTCAAAAAGTGAGTGCAGCGAAGCCCTCTCCCACATCCAGTCTTTCAAGGAATTGCCACCTCCCCATCCTGACACCAAGCTCCAAGTTTTCCTTTCTCCATGGCTACTAAACACTAGACAATTATATATACATACATGAATCAATAAGAAGAAGGTACTATCACCTTCAAAACCCTACCTAGTTACAATATAAATTTACACAATTAGTACTGGATACATTCATTTTAGCACTCCTTTATGAGGTCCTTTCCTTAAGAGGCTATCACAATCCTCCTTGCTTGAAACTGAAGCCACCTGCACGACTATTGTCCTTGATTAATATCCTCACTAGCCCATCACTATCAATGTACCTTGGCCCTGGTCCACCCATCCATACCTCCTGATTGGTA
Source organism: Bathynomus jamesi (assembly GCA_023014485.1). Lineage (NCBI taxonomy): Eukaryota > Metazoa > Arthropoda > Malacostraca > Isopoda > Cirolanidae > Bathynomus > Bathynomus jamesi. Next base: position 493,274 of record JAJOZX010003397.1, on the reverse strand, counting down.
GACATCCCTACCAAAGGTGGGGTCTGCTTGCTCCAGGCTAGAGGTAACTGCGTGGGCTGGCCATGCCCCTCTTGATGAGCAGTCCTCCAGAACCCCCTCCTATAGACAAGAATGGTGGTGCATACTGGAGCAAGGCCTGGAAGACCCCCCTCAAGCTGATTCTTGAAGAGTGGAAGAGCCAATAATGGCTCCCTCCCTGAAAACACCTCCCATGAAGTAGGAAAGCGTGATTGGGGGTGACTGGAGGCAGGTAAGGACAGGGACATGCACGGAAGCTGTATGCATGACTCAAAGCAAGTACAAAGTGGGTGACAAGTGAGGGCATGTGCATGAGTCAGGCAGAGGCAGCAAACCAAAAATTACCGCACTTAACCAAGCTCAAGGTATGGTATTCAGTATCACTATGTGCAGTCACTTTGTTCTAGAAAATTTACACTAGCTTCCTCCATGGCTTTACTAGCTAGGCCCTACCTATACATTACGGTACAGCAAGATATACCTTTTTTATATATCTTAACCAAGGCTCCGTAAAGCCATTACAAAAACTAGATACACCTTACATTAAACCTAGAAATACTTATTTTAACATCAAAAATATAATCATAGTACCATCAACTTAAATACAATACATAATATATACATATATACATAATTAGACAGGTCAAAAAATCACTTTTGTTAATTAAATTAATCATGAACATATTCCAGAGGCCTAGAGGGTACTAATGGTAGCTCCATTACAGGACTTCTGGAATGAGTTCATGGAGGAGAATCACCAGCCAACTCTGAATTACTCCCAACCCCCTCCAACAGACTGGAGTCATTCATGAGCTAGTTTACTGTTAGCTTGTAATAAAGCCCTAGCTTCTGAACAGATATTTTGACTGAGGATAACTTAATCTATTGGGAGTCCTTGAACCAGTTACCGGGCTAAATTGCCACTCTTGAGAACTAATTGCTGGCCTAACAGCTGGTAAATCTGCTCCTCATCATCCTGCACATTTTCTAAAGTGTTCTCCAGAGCTTCCACCAAGGAAGAAAGTTCTGGAGATCACTAGTGGGTTAAGGTTCATTCGGACATGGAAACTCTGTCTTGGATCTATTGAACCATCACCTTCTGGATCTAGACTCCCAGGAATTCCTCAGGATCATCACACCTTAACGACAGCACTTGAAGGAGCACTATGAGGAATAGGGACAGATCCTTGATTTCCTCCACTGGGGAACAAGCTTCCTTCTCAGAATCACTACCAAGGTAGTCTTGACCCTTTCCAAAGTGACATTTTTGGTTGAGAATGAGGCCTAGACAGAGGTTTGGGTGACTAGACAGGATACCTGGAGGATTCACTTTGGATGGCACCTCATCCGGGAATCCAGAAAAGTCAAGTCAAAAGAACTTGAAGAGCATTCAGAGAATCTGAAGAACTTGAACTTTCACTCAGATCAGCAAGCCATGGTCTAGATTAACCCTATTCTGATCTGGAAATCCTAGAAACTCGCTCGAATCACTACTAGAATCAAAGAGATCAGTCTCATCTTCTGACGAACTGTCCCACAAACAAGAAAAGCCTGGGGACAAACTGGAACATTGGGGTTTCAAACCCTAGAAAACTCTCATCTCCTCCTCCTATGCTAGCCCAGGGAACCTGAACTAACCTGGAATAACTAGGATGATTCTTCAAGAAATTGGGAGCCTCCTTCCAGCTCCTCAACTGAGAATGATGAACTCGACTCATGGATAAGTGTGGCTGCTGATCTGGATAAGCTGGTGAAATGACATAGGTCACACCATTCTCTGCGCTCGATCAACTTGAAACGGCCCACAGTACTTGGGCAGAAACTTGTTAGAAACTAGATTACCTTTTGGAACAACCTTTCGAATGACAAGTTGCCCCTTGGTAAAGGGACAAAAACCAGGATGTCCTGGATACCACTGTTCTTGAACTGGAGTGGGAATAGAAACTGGAATAGGATCTGGATGAGCGGATGATAACAAGAACTGGGCTGGAGACATAGTCAACTCGAATGAATCGTACCATTGTAGGTCATAATGGCCTTTGGGAGATTCAAATCCCACGAGCTAGAATCTTGAACAAGATTCCGTAGAAGCTCACCAATGGTACGGTTGACCCTCTCGACTGCACCATTGCTCTCTGGATGGTTTGGGGTCGTGAAAACGTGAGTGATCCCGTATCGAGATAACATCTGCTCGAACTCCTGACCCTAAATTCTGGACCATTATCAGTTAACAACCGACAAGGCCGGCGCAAAAGAGTGGGCAACACTCGAAACTCGAAAAGACGGGCAATGGTACTGGAAGTCTTGTTGGAAATGGAACAGCCACTACCCACTTGGAGTAGTGGTCCACCACCATAAACATCCTAGATTCCCCGAGGTGTTCTGGGGAACAATACTAGATCCACAGCCACCAACTCAAATGGTGCCTGGGTCACGATCTTCAGGGTAGGTGGAGCCCTGATCTGGCTGGAAACCTTATTGAGCTGGCACTGGGAACAAGATGTGACCACCTCTTGCACAACTTGATATAACTGAGGATGAAACACTTCCCCAGACAAAACATCTAAGACCTTGTTTCGGCCTATGTGTGCCATCTAGATGGATAGTAATGGCCAGCTCAATCAGGAAATTAAAAGGTACTAGAACTTGGGGAAACATTTCTGGTTCTCGTACTTAACTAGAAGACCATTCTCAAAGTAGATATCTTTAAGATAACGACGATATCTCACTAGAGCTTTAGGACAATACCCAAAACACCCTTATCTAGATAGGACTTAAGTTGTCTCAACACACGATCACTTTTTTGAAGAACCTCAAGGTTAACTTCATCTAGAAATGAACATGGACGCAAATTTCCAACTACCAGCGGTTCTTGATGACTGGAGGGTTCCTCCAACTCTGCCAGAAAAGTAGCGAGAATCTCACCCTCCTTCATGACCTGTCAGTGGACAAATCCAGGTCAATCCCGGCGGCAGACAAGAAATTCGCACCCAGGAGAAAACAACAAGGAATAGCTTGATCTTCAACAAGAGCAAATGGGTGATCATTAATAGTTACTCTAGAGCCAAGTGACACAGTAAGTTGTACATAGTTATAAACTACCACTGCTTTTCAGCCACACCTTGAATGTTAACCAGAATATCTTGTGAATAATCCCTCGAATTTCCTAAAATTTCACGCCAGGCTACTCGAGATATGAGGGAGATCTCAGCTCCAGAATCCAATAAAGCACAGTAGGTTTCGTCTTGACAAGCAAGTGGGACAACTGCTCTAAAGGCACCTGAATGTGGACAAGCAATATCCACCTCAAGGGTGGGAAAATTGACTTCACATTCTACTAGACCATTCTCGATCTCCAAACTGAGCAACCTGCCCTATTGGTTCTGAATCCAAGTCTCTCTCATACAAAGAATTTAAACAAGTCAAGAAGACGGGACAAGACTGAACATATTTATTGGATTCACTCAATAAATTGAAATGAACACCACCTAGACACTGGACATGCACCCTATCAAGAAGTTCTGAGGGTTCTGTTACACGCTGATTCTTGACTTCAGGGTGGTAAATTAGAGGGTTTTCAGTACCAAAGTGCAATACAACATCCACTTGATACATCTCACAGAAAACTTTCAAGATCTCTGGTGATGCTGGCTGCCCTGGAATTGTCATAAGTCGAAGATGTTGCTTCTGCTTGCTATTCAACTTGATTCCGTACTTTGTAGGATGACTTAGCAGTTCTTCCACCAACTGCTTTCGAAGAAATACTGGACTCTCTGGAACTTCACGATCTAAGTCATGAACAAGACATACCACAAACACTCGATCAAGGAATCACCTCCCCCCTCCGGCTTAAATCTTACAAGTAAGCCCTTGGGGAGTTCTGCTGAAATTGCTGTGGTGCCCTCTTCATGCTCAACCTGGAAGTGTCTGGATAACGCATCTGCAGCTTGATTGTCTTTGCCTGGAACATAACGAAGCTCAAAATCAAACTCAGCAAGATCTTCAACTGTTCGAGCAAGCCTGTCATTGACTAATCTCATATTATGGAGATAGAACAATGCTTGATGGTCCGTGTTCAGAATGAATGGTATTCCGTACAGGAAGGCTCTGAAGGTCTTGACTCCCCAGCGCATCGCTGCTAGTTCACGCTCTGTAACCGAATATTTCTTCTGAGGACTAGAAAATGTCATTGATGCATGAGCAATGATTCGAACTTGACCATCCTGAACTTGAGTAAGACAGCACCTGCACCAATGGCTGATGCATCCACCCACAAGTTCAATTTCTCTGCTGTCTTCGATAATCAGGAAAAGCCAGTTCACCTCATTTTGCATCTCTGCCTTGAGCGTCTCGAAGGATTCTTCCATCTCTGGTGTCCACTGGATAACTGAATTCCTTGATCTTCCTGTAAGTTCTGATAAGGGTTTAGCAACTGCTGAACACTGTGGCAAGAACTTCCTTTGGAAATTCCAAGCCCAGAAATTCTCGAAGTTCCTTGATGTTCTTGGGCTTGGGAAGTTCTTCACCTTTTCCATATACTCTGGCGATTTTGACAATCCACTGGAACTGACTATATGACCTAGAAATGGAACTGTCGACTGGAACCATCTACACTTTGGTGGCTTGATCTTGATACCATGTTCTTCTAAAACCTTGAGGACTTTTTCAACTAGCTGGAGATGGGCCTCGAATGACTTTTCCATAATTAAATGTCGTCAATATACACTAGAACCTTCTTCCTTGAAAATCCCTTCAGCACATCTTGCATTTCTCTCTGGAAGGCTGAAGGCGCGTTCTTCAATCCAAAACTGAGTTTCTTGAATCTCCAGTGTCCATGAGGGGTCGAGAAAGCTGTATAATCTCGACTCTTCTCCTCGATCGGCATTTGATAATAACCCCGGACTAAATCCAGGGTGGTAAAGAACTTGACACCATGTAGACTGTAGACAGAGTCTGTCAAGTTTGCCATCGGGAATCTATCAGGCTTGGTTACCTTGTTCAGTTTACGGTAATCCACACAAACGTATGGATCCATCTGGTTTCCTAATTGGTACCACTGGAGCACTCCAAGGAGATGTTGTAGGCTCGATAATTCCTAGCTGATGAAGTTCTTGACACTGATCATCGATGACTTGATCAATCGGTTCTGGAAATCTCCTTGGTCGCTGAAATATTGGCGTGTCATCGTATAACTCAATACGGTGTGGAGTCATCTGAGCAGTCCCCACATCAGAATCTCCCGACTAAGAACGGCTTTTCTGGAATTAAGCAAGTTATAAACTTGAGATTTCTGGTGGGAATCCAGCTCAGGTAAGTCAATTTCTGAAGTTAGACGTTCTGGTGTCCATTCCAGAAAAGATGAGACCAATTCATCATCATTTTCTGATTCCATACCTACACAATGTACTTGATGTGTCACTGTATCATTAGTGTCTTCTGGATTTGGTGTAGGATCGAGTTCAACTAGAGTGTAAATGTGTCCCATCATGTCTCCTGCCTTGATTCTACCAATAGGTTTCCCTGTAGTGTAGACTAGAATGGAAGGGCAATCTAGATTTACAATCCCTGGAACACCTACCACTTTCTCTCCAAGATGCACGCTTGAAACTGTCCCATCATAGAACCATTCCCCGAATTTCTTGAACATGGACATGTACCATCATCATTACTCCTTGATGTTCCCACTGAATTTTTACTTCTACAGGTCCACAATCATTCACCTGCACACCTTCTACAGCCCAACACTTAACCTTGTAACAAATCCTTTTGCACTCTTCTCCATTCGTACCTAGATAAATTTCCCACGTAGAACCATCAGTGTTCTTCCCTGAAACCCGTCTACGTGCTAGACTAATCTGTAATTTGTTAGCCCGCAGAAAATCTAAACCTAGAAAAATGGGATATTTAAAATCCAAAGTGGGAAGGATGAAACTTGAAAGGGGACATTACAATACCATGCAAAGAAACTGCGAGTAGGACTGAACCCATAGTTTCCCTTGAAGCATCGGGACCTACACCTCGAATTGTGGAAATATCTGTAGTATCTATTGGAATCCCAAGTTGTTGTGCCAGTTCACTGGAAATTAAGCTAACTTGTGCTCCCGTGTCAATTAACCCTGGATGTTAGTGTCTTGAAGGGTAACATCAATGTTAACACTTCGCAGGTTCAAGTTCGGCAAACCGGACACCTCGAAAATGACCTCCTGGAATATCTGGACCATGAACCGTCTCATCTGCATGTTACACCTAGGTATTTGGGCTCGAGGTGCTGGTTTAGGTGTCCATGAAGATGCTAGAGGATTCAGTTCATTTCCAGTGGTTTTTGGATACTGCTGTTCTGAACTGGGTAATTCTGGATGTCCAGGGGTGGCATCATCACCCACCTCAGACGCTAAATCCATGTTCTGGTTGGTATTCATCTGGAGAGGTTTCTGTCATCTTTGGCTGGGATCTCATGATGATAATCGGGTTCTTGAAGATCATCTTGAAGATTGGACTTCAGCTTCCAATGAGCCCCTGATCTCATTGGAACTGATTAGTTTCCCGACTGTTGTTGATTGTGTGGGTAGTTTCATTATTTTGGTTTCCTTGAGACAAATTTTCTTGACCTTGTCTTCTAGAAGGGCAGAACATTCCTGGATGAGGTCCTTGACACAAAGGACAGTGGTAGGAAGGTGATGTCCTGGAGCTTGATTGTCGTTGCTGCTGATTGCGAGGGCAATCTGAACCATATGATCCAGACTACCGCACATAAAACACGCTCCTTTCCATCTTCTGCAGTCCTGTTGAAGGTGTCCCTTCCTTGCACACCACTGACATATCTTGACCTCTGTATCTTCTTGGGATCTTGACTGACTGGAGTTTCTTTCACTCCTGAGAACGTTGTTGTCCTCCCTGCTGATTCGATCTTGAGATTTTCGACGATCCCTTCCTTGACGTTGACCTGGGACTTCTGATTTCCATTTTTATTCCCAGAATGGAAGAGCGAGTTCCATTCCATTGTCCTTTTTCATAACCTTGGTTGTTTCGATATTGTTGGTTAGGTGTCTCGTGTCTGGATGACTCTCTGGAAGGCTTGGAGCTGGAGGGATCTGCACGGGAAAACCTCAATGGTTTCTTGCCTTGGAAGGGATGGTCCATCACTTGAATGCATGGCCACAAATCCTGAATGTTGGACCAAGTCACCTTCTTGTTATGCAAGGTCTTGTTCTCATTGATGATCCGGGTCAGTTGTTGTGACAGCCCAGCTGGAACTGTCTCCAAGAACTTCCTCCTCAACTCCTTGCTGTCTCGAGTGCTTTATTTGGGAAGGCCTGGTGAGCCAGAGTCTCGAGTCTTGCAGCATATACATCTGGTGTCTCTCCAGGCTTCATTGTCGTTCTTGAATTCTGACACCTTGCCAGTTGTGAAGGTTTTCTTCATTCTCTTGTAGCATGCCAACAATCTAGCCTTCATCTCATCATATGCCACACTGCAACCCCCATAAGCATTATACAAATCCTGAACTTTCCTTAGATGTTTTCCAAGTGTTCCAGTCCAGTCTCTCCGTTCACAAGTAAACTTGGCTGAGCAATGACGTTCAAAGGCTTCTAGATATTCAGGAAAAGATCTTCCACTTGACACATCAAATTCATCAAGATCTGGAGCACTATAGGATAAAACTCCTGGTGCCATCCTTGAACCGTTGTTACTCTTGAAAGTGGAGGAATGCTTAGTACGTTTAACCTTCCTCTCAGCATCTGGAAGACTGGAGGTCTTCTCTGAAGAACTGGAACTGGAGCTGGTTGATCTATTGCATTGCGTCTTGATGGGTTTAGGAGATGCCAGCTTTGTCTTTTCTTTCTTGAAGGTTCGTGTTCCTCTGCTGGTACCTTCTTCCCTGTTCGAGACAGTCTCTACATCATCCAGATTCTCAAGCTCAGGCATTGAGTCATAAGAATCTCTCTCTAGATTCAGCCTATCCTTCTGCTGCTGCTTCCTCATCAGCTGGTCCACCTGTTGCTGCCAATATGAATTCTGAAGATTCAATTCAGCGTTTTCCCTTGATAATTGGTCATACTTAGTCCTTAATTCTGTGTTTACATCCTCGAGTTGTTTTAGCTTATGATCCCATGCTTGATTTGACTCTTCCATGGTCTTCTGCTGCTGGGTCATGAGAGCCATAAGCTGACTGATCTGGTCTTGCATTTCTTGAAACTCAGCCATCTTGGTTGTCTCGCTGGATGCCTCAGTAAACTAGCTGGCGCAATTTCCCGGGTCTGGGCACCAAAAATATGTTGCGGGGAGAACGAATGAACTTAACTAGAATACCGTAACTGGGCTACTTCTTGACGACAGGAAACGAGAAGGTCCCGGGCGGTGAAGTTTTCTCACCTCCACTGACTGTCACTGAGGGGCAAACGAGACTCCCACACTGCTGAATCAAGAAATGGACTCAACCCACTAGCTATCTCCAAAGATTAACACTGTGTCTGAGTCAGGTCCTTGAGACCTGGAAAAACCCTGGCTTCAGGGAAAGGTGTGCAATGTACACCCAGCAATACTTGAGGACCTCAACCGAATATGGACTACACAACAAGCAAGCCAGATTTAGCAGACTGATTGTGAAGTAAACCAATGTGACTGGATGAGAAAGCAGATATTACTCTCTGAATTGTAAATCCTTGAAAGTAACGACCCCGTCTATACGGACAAAGCTGAAAAAACTAGCTGGTAGAATTCTAAGGGTTTATTAGCAATCAACTTGAATTATTTACAAGAGCTAGAATGAGTTATGAGCTTGAGTCTAACATGGCTTAAGATCAAGAAATGGAAATTCAAAAAACCTGAAAGGGTATACTAAACAATGGTGCTTACAATTACAATGACAAAAATACTGGACAACAAAAATGGAATTTCTAGAAAAAGATAATAAATCTTAACCTATGCTAGAATGGTACAATTAGACAACACAATCGACCTCACTGGACCTAACATCCTTAAGCTAGAATTGAGGTCAATCCATCACACCTATCTATTATAGTTAAGCCATGGTGAACTAAACCTGAAGCTAGAATACCTTAACCTGCACCTGTTATGCACAGGCAATGTTCCATTATCACAAGGCACTCTTGTTTTTCTTGAATTTTTGTTTTCTTAACAAATTGAGTTGGCAGGCTAGAACTTCCACAAGCGGAAGCCAACTGTGACAAAAAAATGAGTATTTTCTAACATCTGAAGGTGAAATTTACTGACTAGAATTAACAAGCAAGAATGCTGAGCTAGTCAGGCATTAAGCAGACTAACTCCCATGCTTATGGGGGTTGCATCCTGAAACAAGAAGAAAACTAGAGGTTAGTGAAGATGACCCCACTACAGTGTTCTGTTCAAATATGACCTTCATATCTTGCGCAAATGAACCAAAACAAAGTTACGAAACATAGTTTTCCTGTTTTGGTTCATTTTCACTAGAAATGAAGATCATATATGAACCAAACACACCAAAATACATTAGAAAAATGTATTTTGGATACCTAACCTAACCTAATACCACTTAACCCTCTTGCTTTTTTTTCCGTTTAATTCATCATGTACAATAGAAAATGTTTTGATCCGCACGAAAATAATCTAAGGTCACTGTTGGTGAAACATTCAATAATGACCTTCTATTGGGCCAATCCCATCATGCTTTTTATTATTATATTTATAAAAACTAAAGAATTTCTTTCGATCTTTATTGCTATTTCTTGTTAGATTTATTTCACTATGCCTTTTGCTCTTCCTAATCAAACTACTTATCTTATTTCTTAACTGCCTATAATTACACAAGTCCAAAATACTATTACTGCCTTTATATTCCCTAAATACACTTTTTTTTATTTTTAATCATTTTATCCATTTCCTTATTCCACCACAAAGGTTACCTAATCTTGTTATTCCTAACAGTTCTGAAAAGAACACACCTACATCAGACACGTCAACTCAGATTTTAAGTCTAATAATAATAACTACTATTATTATAATAATAATGATAATAATAAAATCAGGGGACAATGAGAAATCTCTCAGATTTTCATACTTCAAGGTTGATGTCTCTGCTACATTGTACATCCTCTAAAATTTCTTTGAATCTAGACCATATCTAAATAGCATTTTTATTGACAAATTCATTATCCCACTTTACTGAGCCTAACAACTCCCTAAATTTACTATAGTCACCCTTCAAGAAGCAAGGGACTGGATGGTCATTGTTGACTAGAGCCCTATTTAATTCAATCTTAAAATGTATGATCAAATGGTCAATTTAGTGTGTCCCAATTTTTTTTGTTCCTGAAGTTTGTCATGCACACACCCCTAATTTCTTCCACTCGTGAAAACATGCGAGCAAGATAAATTTCATTCGTGTTCTTTAATTTTAAGGGTCCCCTCAAACCATGTGTTACTATTGCTGAACGGCTACTCTCTACCTTATACTAATTGTAGCATATTTCTTTTCAGGTTATGGATACAAGAAAGCAGGAGACTGTGTGGTTGGTGGGGGTGTTGCGAAAATGACCCCTGGAAACGCTGTGTCAACTCCCGACAGTGGGAGATGTTCTTCGACGTCTGTTGTTCTTCACTCGGAAGAAAAAAATGTCCACGGCGGAAGCTGCCAATGTGGTAGCTGATGAGATTATGGCGGTGTGGGCTCGGGCATCTATTCCGACCTCCCACAAGCCCAAGTGCGTTAAGAGGATGAAGGCCCTCTCCACGGACTACAAGAAGGTTGCCAGAAACCGAAACCATGGGGGAGAGAAGCAACTGGGGAGGGAAAAGGGATTCCAAGCCAACCTGAATACACTGTTCGAAACAGCTCATGCCAACGCCATGAAACTCATCAAAGTCCCCGAAGATCGAGACTTTCTGAATGACCAGCGAACTGTGTGGAAGATGTACATCGGAGGAGAGGACCTGGAGTTTGCTCGCAGGGCAGCAGAGTGGGAGAAACGCCGAGCAGCTGAAGAGAAGAGGAAGAAGAAAAGCCACGAAGAGATGGACTCACTGCAAGCAAAAGGAACGGTGAAAAGTGGGTCTTCTTCTTCTTCTGAGTCCATGGCCGAAGCATCCAATGATGATGTCCAATATTCCTCTCCTGGTCCTTCGGCTCCTCGATCCACTCCCAAGGACAGTCAAGTGTCGGCAAGGAGGATCATCCAATATCCCAATTTTGCTGCAGCCCTGAATCGAACTGGAACCTCAGTACGCCAAGCGATGCACATTGTGGCTCCAGCACTCACTGCCGCGGGAGTTGAGTTATCCTCAGTCACCTTGTCCAAATCAAGTCTTCACCGTTCACGGCAGAAGTCCAGGAAGAACTTGGCAGCCGGAATCAAGACCGAGTTCAATCCTGATACGCTGCTTGTCGTCCACTTTGATGGCAAACTCCTCCTGATTCGGATGGAGGGAAATCGGATCGCATACCAGTGCTGGTCAGCGAGAAGATTGAGAAGTTGTTGGCGATCCCAAAATCCCTGACAGCACGGGACAGCGGATGGCTGGAGCTGTTCTGAAGGTGCTGGACGATTGGCCGCAAGTTCAACCATGGATTGCCAGTCTCTGCTTCGACACAACAGCGGCACTTGTACGATTATCCAGGACCAAATGGACCGCCGCATTCTTTTCCTGGCTTGCAGACACCACATGATGGAATTGGTAATCACCTCAGTCTTTGACCTGTTCTTCAGGTCTTCTGGCCCTGAAATTGCGCTGTTCGCTCGCTTCAAAGCCCAATGGGAGTTCATCAACCAGAAGCAGGCTTCTCCATTCAATGGCGATGGCCCAAGCGACATCCTTTCGGAATGGGTGGCGTTGAAAAAAGAGCAGATTGTCCACTTCATTGAAGACCAGCTTGAAGTTGGCCACCCAAGAGACGATTACCGGGAGTTCCTGATCCTCGCTCTGGTCTTCCTCGATGGTCATGGCAAACGAGATCTCCGGTACAATCATCCTGGAGCATACCACCGGCCAGGTGGATGGCCAAAGGCATTTACTGTCTTAAGATGATGTTCTTCCGAAGCCAATTCCACCTGACCGCTCATGAGGTCCGGTCACTACGCAGGATAAACGTCTTTGCCGTCACCATCTACCTCCAGAGGTGGTTCGAGGCTCCATTGATGGCGGATGCGCCCGTCAATGACCTGGAGCTGTTGGAGGACCTAGAGCGGTACAAGGCGGTGGATCATGATGTAGGTACCACCGCATTGACGAAATTCCGGGGCCACCTCTGGTACCTAAGCGAAGATTTAGCCGGACTCGCTATGTTCTCCTCCAAAACCACCGATGCAGAGAAGACGGCCATGCTCCAAAACCTGCACAAGAAGACCGAAAACCCAAAAGATCTGCGTCGGCTGGAAGGAAAGAGTGTCTTGACCGTGAGACGGTCGGATTTGAGCACCTTGGTCACGAAAAGGACTCAAAACCTTTTTCATTGCCTGAAGCTACCGGTTCCAAAAAAACCCAAAGATCTCGAAGGATGTGCACCATCGTTGAAGTCTGTGAACAACGCGGCAGAACGGGCAGTGAAACTGGCGGAAGATTTCAACGAGGGCCTGACAAAAAACGAGGAGGAATGGCAGCTCGTGTACCAAGTCGTCGAATACCACCGCCAGCAGTTCCCCTCAGCAGACAAAAAGATCCTCTGTCCCCCAAAATGAAATGTGCCATTAGGAAGAATTTCCATTTCCTTTAATTTAGTCATTAGAAAGAATTTACATTTCATTCTTCCATTCTAGAATGATTAATGCTGAGCATTTACGTTTGTTCATATAGGGTCGAATAAACAAGGTCAATGAGGGGACCCTTCCCCTCCTAATAGGCCAATGAAATTTCGCCCATTTTTTCCTCTCTTCAAGTGTAATTAATTAAAGGGGTGTGCGATTTGACTCTTGCAAATTTTTATTTTCACATGTGGGGCTGGGACACCCTAAATTGGTCATATAGTAACATAGTAAAAATTTTATAGTGGGCACACTAGGGGCCCTTCGGCCCACCTGGGTGGCTCCACTGTTAATATAAACAAACCATAATACAGTTACATGCAAAATTAAGATCCAATTGATCTCCGCAAATTGCAGATTGTCATGCATCTATAGCTGTACATCAACTTCAAAACTTTGGATCTTGTGGATCATTTATCAGTACCACTACTGTACTAATTGTGGACATCATATAGTTATCTCATCACAAGAAGTTTTACATGGATCTATAAGGGTATCCCAGAATTAACTATCTATTTCAATGAAATCGGCCAAATTTTTTAAAAACACACTTTATGTTTATCATGTTTAATGTGTTAAAAATATATAAATTTTAAATTTTTTTCATAATTTTTTCAGTTTTTCATAGTTTTATTTTCATTCTCTTTCAGAACCCTATTAATAATGAATACACAAGAACGCATCTTTGTTGTAACATCCTGTATCAAAGGACTGCAATGTAATGAAATCAGAGAAAAATTTACAAGAAGATTCCACAGAACCGGTCCTACAGACAAAGCGATTCATGAACTTGTGAACAAATTTAAAAGAACTGGATCCATACACGACGAGGCGGGAAGAGGACGCCCAAGGACAGCACGTAACAGTACCGAACAGGTACGACAATTGTTTGAGGATGAACCAACAACTTCAGTTAGGGAGGCCTGTCGAAGACTCAGCATATCCAAGACAACAGTTCATAGAATCTTGCGTTCGACACTGATGAAAAAGGCTTATCACATTCAAGTACTGCATGCCCTAAATGAAGAGGATTATCCAAATTGAGCAGCAAGGTGTGCAGAAATTGTGGATCAAATCGAAAATGAAAGTTTATTGGATAACATCTTATTCAGTGATGAGGCGACTTTCCATACGTGTGGTAAAGTCAATCGACACAACTGTCGTATCTGGTCCAATGAAAGACCGTCTGAAGTCATAGAATGGCAGAGAGACTCTCCAAAAGTTAACGTGTGGCTTGGAATGACCAAATCCAAAATTTATGGCCCATTCTCCTTTGCGGAAGCAACTGTAACAGGTACCGTCTACCTTGATATGCTTCAGCAGTTTCTCAAACCACAGCTTCTTGATGATGGCATTCTTGATAATGTTGTGTTTCAACAAGATGGAGCACCATGTCATTATGCTTTAATTGTTCAAGAATACCTCAACAGACGCCTTCCGAATCAGTGGATTGGACGTGGAGGACCTCGACCTTGGCCTCCGCCTTCTCCGGATTTGACACCCCTGGATTTCTTTGCATGGGGTTTCATAAAAACAAAGGTTTTTCACCAAAAGATCAATAGTTTAGCTGAACTTAAGGAACGCATCCAGTTGGCAGTGCAGGAGTAACACCTGAAATGCTTCAAAATGTGTTTCGCAGCGCTAAGGATAGATTTGAAATTTGCAGAGATACGACACGGTGCACATGTTGAAACTTCTCAATAAAGTTTTGACTTATGATTTATAAATTTATTTGTTTTTGTATCATAATTTAGTAATAAACACAAAATTATGTCGGTTTTTATTAAATTTGTCCGATTTCATTGAAATAGATAGTTAATTCTGGGACACCCTGTATAGCTATAACCTGAATAAGGTAATACAAGCTCTACAGTTAAGATAAAAGGAGTAAGTGGGACTGTAGAGACTGTATAGAGTATTTGAATGTACACCCATTCAGGGTCTCCCATTTAAAGGTGTCTGAGGCAAGTGAACATAATGAGTCTTTCATACATCACAGTGCTATGGGGGGGCACTGCTCAGCAGAGAAATCTCTTTAAATGGGGGGCATAAAGACAGAGTATCCCCTAACCCAAAATGCTGCCTCCCTACATCCCCATCACTCTGTGTAGGTGATGAGATTTACCTAAATAAAAAATAAAGTACAGTGGACCCCCGATTTGAGTATGTAATCCATTCCAGCATGGCGTACTCAATTCGAAATGTACTCAAATCAAACTTAATAACCTATGGGAATTAATTCATTCATTCCAAAACCCAAAAATTTCACCCCACCCCTACTTTTTCTATAGAAATTGGCCTACGAAATTTAGTAATTGTATTAAAAATAGAGAGAATAGAATACAAAATACATACCGTACAATATAGACAAAATAGAATAATCCTGTAGGAGTCTTGCTTGATGTGCTGGAAGTTCCAGATGAGGAATGGAGGGGAGGAATTATTGCTTGGAGGGAGAGTCTCTTTCCATGATGATATCTGGTAACTCATCAGGACTAGGCATTCTTAGGCCCACAGCCAATGACATGGAAGAGGTAGAGGGTTGGGGACTTGAGGGCTTGAAATAAGCATCAATTTTCTGTTGCTTCTGCCTGTTTGCTATGAATGACAAAGTAGCTCATGACCTTGTCCTCAAACAAGCCGGTTGGCATACTCAAATCAAAAATACTCAAATCGATGCGTACTCAAATCGGGGGTCCACTGTGTATATATGTATGTATATGTGGGAAGGGTTCACAAACCTCTTCTCCACACCATTACCAGTTCCAGCAAAACATCATTACCAAATACCTCTTTCAGTCATTAATTTATCTAGTTTATTCTTAAAAGTCTCCAAAGTATGGGAACTCACTTCTTTATCTAAGCTATTCCAGAATTTTACTATTCTATTTGAAAAACTATGTTGTACTAACTGTGATTTACATCTTTGCTGAAAAAGCTTAAGGCTATGGCCTCTTATCCTATCATTGTGATCCTTTGTAAAAAGAGAGAGGAAGTCTATATTAACTCATTTATTATTTTATATACTTCTATCACATCACCTCGTAACTAGTGATGTTAAAAAACGGGTTTTTTTATGTCCATGTTATTTTTTTTGTCATTTTTTTTGTTTTTTTTTGTTTTTTTTTAATAAATAATATAGATATTGACAATTTAATTATAAGGTATACTTTTGCAATGATATATATTATAAAAATAAATAAATAAATAAATAAAATAGGCCATATGGTACCAGTATAGAATGTCCTTTTCAGCCTATTTACAGAAAAAAACTGGCCTCTTTCTTGCACTGAAAGTCTTGTATTTTGAGATCCGTTAAACTTGCGAGAACACTGGCTGGGAGCTGACTGCCCATTGTCCAACCTTTCCAGGACTCTCCCATCCATGCCTCAGATTTTGAATCTCCACTTAACTATCCTTTAGACCCGCGATGACATATTTCCCCCCCGAGACCATCCATATATATACATGTATACACCCATATACATATATACCAATATATACATAAATACTTATATACACATACAGGCATCCCCCGTTATACGATTGGGATGCGTCCCTAAAAACCCCATCGTATATCGAACGATCGTATATCGAACTGAAGGCCTTATGGGAAAAATAGGGATACATTCCCAAACATTCTGGAAGACCCCCAAAATTTGCAGATTCCACTATTACAGTGCCCGCGAAAAGTATCCGATCACTCAAGAAAATACAATATTTTCCCTTGATATTCAGAGACACATAATTCACTTTCTATTTGTTCTAGCGACATCTGGTAACTTTGAGGTTGCTCGCTGATATGAGAGCTATCCAACGCATTCTCAAATTAGTGTTCTGGTAGCCTTCGTTGCGGGTGGCTGTGTCTCCAAGTTGTCAGATTTCACTGTTTGTGTAAATTTATTGATATTTTGTTATTTTTTACAGAAAGTGGTGTAAATAAAATTTATATATAATGTGTGCTAAAAAACAACTTACGAGTGATTGTCGAGGTGCTATTGTTGCTTTGCATACATGTGGGAAATCACAGAGACAGATAGCTAAGGAATTAAACATATCCCAAAGTACCGTTAATTTATGGGTTTCACGGGCTAAGAACAATGCCGGCCTAACCACGCCAGTCCCTAAAAAACGATCTGGCAGACCGAGAAAAACAAATTCACGAACAGACAAACTTATGAAACGTTTAGTATTGAAAAACCCAACAATAACTGCGAAAGAAATAAAATTTAATATGAATAATTTGTTATCTGGTGTTTCTGAACGAACTATCCAGGAGCGGCTCCAAAAAGAACTCGGATTACCATCTCGCCATGCTGCTAAGAAACCGTTCATTAATGAAAAAATGCGTAAAAAACGTGTTGCATTTTGTAAAAAATATATTCATTGGACTGTTGATGACTGGAAGAAGGTTTTATTTAGTGATGAGTCGACATTTTTGACATTCAGAAGTTGTCCAAAAAAGGTTCGCCGGCCTATTGGCTCAAATAGGATGGACCCTAAATACACCCTAAAGACAATGAAACACCCTCCAAGTGTGATGGTTTGGGGTTGTTTCGGTTACTATGGGCATGGAAACCTATATTTTCTTCCAAAGAACACAACTATGAATGGTGCACGGTATTTAGCAATGCTACAGGATAAACTTCCAATGGCAATGGCAATCCAAAGGACAAAAGCATACATGCATGATGGTGCACCATGTCACAGGGCCAAAATAGTGACAAAATGGATTATTGACAATAAATTTGATATTTTGGATTGGCCTGGTAATAGTCCAGATCTCAATCCGATAGAAAATATGTGGCTAATAATAAAAAATAAGGTTGAATGCCACGACACTGGCTCAGTCGAAAAATTATAAGAAGCCATCAAAAAGGTATGGTGCAAGGAAATATCAGTGGAAGTTTGTCAAAACTTGATTAAATCCATGCCAAAATGTCTAGAACAAGTCATCCAAACCAAAGGACAGATGACAAAATACTAATATAAGGTTTGTATACATTTAAACATTGTTTTTTATGTAAAAAATACAAATTTCCAGGGTGATCGGATACTTTTCGCGGGCACTGTATTTTGCTATATATTTTACTGTTATGTACAAAAAGTGTCTGAAAGTAAGAAATTGTGTTTAATAAAAGACAATTTATACATGAACACTCACCTAATCGTATTCAAATCCGGTCCAAGTCATCAACGATGCATCAGTCCGAGGTAACGATGCCTACTCATCGCCACCAGGTGGTGGTGATGGGGGAGGAGGGCCAGCTCCCGCATTGGAGTTGGAGATCTAGCCTGCTGCCGACGTGCAGGAGTTGTTGCTGCACTTGCTGACGCCGCACTTCTCTCCTGCCTCGGCAGCTGTTGCAGGCTTGAAAAATCGGGAGATTGTAGTTTGCTTGGCGTTCCTCCTTTTCTGCAGGTAGATCTCCCGATAAACGCTCAGACCCTTTTCAATATGATTGACAGCAGCAGCACTACGTTCGTAGTTAGGGTCCTTGTCCTTCACCAACTCGATGTACGTGTCAAATCCAGTCAGAATCTCTCTCAAGGTTTTGAGATCAAGCATTCTGACTGGGTCCTCATCGTCCTCCTCATTTGGGCTGGACTCAACGTAGGCATGGTTTTGTTCCTTTCTGAGACATGCTTTCAAGTTGGAGATCGTTAACGCGAAATAAGGCAATCGTAAATCGAAAGATGGGGGTACTTTTTTAAAATCGTTAACGCGGAAAATCGTAAACCGAACGATCGTATAACGGGGGATGCCTGTATTTATATCCATTATATACCCCATACACACGCATACATCCAGAATTCCAGATACATACGCACGCATACTCACATATATACCTACACAAACTCATACACCTCTATTTCGCCCTTTCATTACCTCTGAGATCATTTAGCACGTACAGTAATATCCATACAGCCAAAAGAAACCGATTAAGTACAGACAGAGCAGCAAAGCTAGTATTTATATCCCAAAATGCAAAATTCCAAGAAAGTGAAGTAAAACATGGTGCTACATTGGCTTCGTCAACATCTAAATCTACAATAAGTACCAGTACCTGTGATATTGAAACTATATGCTCTAATCAATCTAGTGATAATGATTCTTCAATGGAAATGGAATCAGATAATGAAAGTTAAACAGCATTAGCTTAACACAAAGGTTAAAGAAAGATGAAT
The DNA here is from genome assembly GCA_023014485.1 of Bathynomus jamesi. Lineage (NCBI taxonomy): Eukaryota > Metazoa > Arthropoda > Malacostraca > Isopoda > Cirolanidae > Bathynomus > Bathynomus jamesi. Next base: position 474,333 of record JAJOZX010003397.1, on the reverse strand, counting down.
ATTTTTATTTTTTTTATTTTTCTATTTGGAATATATATATATATATATACACTGGTATTCTTGCCAATCACAATTATGTACTGTATATTGTTTGAAACGAGGAAGAATGTTTTATGTTCTAGTTAAAAAATATATATACATATAAAAAATGAGGGTTTGTTTTTCTTTTCTATTATATACTTTTTGCGTGATTCAGTTTTTCTAAAAGATGACTATATAATATATAGCTACTAGGTATAACCGTATAAGCATGGTAGTATAGTAAATTATAGGTAATACTAATATACTTATTAGATTAAAGGAAGAAAAATATGGAGTAAGTTTAAAACAATAAAAAATAAAAAAAAACAGACTATCTTCGTTTTAGACAAAAAAAATGACAAAAAAAAAAAAAAAATGACACATCACTACTCATAACCTTCTTCGCTTTAGGGAAAACATGTTTAGGTGCTCCAATCCCTCTTTGTAACTAAGGTGTCTAAGGCATGGGTATCATCCTTGTGGCTCTCTTTTGTACTTTTTCTAGTCTGTCTTTGTCTTGCTCTAAATAAGGACTACTGAACTGAATGCAATACTCAAGAAGAGGCCTCACATATGAAGTGTAGAGCCTACTTATAATTTCTGGTGATTTATATTCTATATGTTACTGCATTAGGTTCAATCTAGCATTAGCCTTATTTCTAATTTCAATACAATGAGTTTTAGGTTTAAGATCATGATTCATTCTTTATTTATCCAACTTCCATCCATGTTATACTCAAATTCTGGATTGTCATGACCAACATGCATAACTTTACACTTTTCCACATTAAATTTCATCTCCCATCTATCTGCCCAAGCAACTACTTTATCAATGTCCTTTTGCATTTTCATGGCACCTGTTAAAGAGCTTACATTTTGTATCATCTGCAAATATTGAGGTTTTACTATTTAGACCCCTTTCCAAGTCATTAATATAAGTGATAAAAAGTAGAGATCCAAGTACTGACCCCTGTGGGACTCCTCAGAACAGGGCTCCATGTAGACCTAGTCCCATTTAACTGGACTCTGCTCTCTTTCTTTAAGCCATTCTTCAATCCAATTTGCTACTGTCCCTTTCATTCCATAAGCTCTAACTTGAACAAGCAACTGCTTATGAGAAACTGTATCAAGAGCTTTGGCAAAATCCAAGTACACAATATCTACAGATTCTTTTTTATCCAGATGCTTTAACATACTATCATAAAACTCACTTAAGTTTGTCAAACATGACCTGCCATTTCAAAAGCCATGTTGGCTATTACTAATTAATCCTCCTCCTAAGAATATTGTAATTTTGTCTCTGATGACACTTTCAAGTAATTCGCAAATAATAGAAGTTAAACTAATTGGTCTATAGTTTTTAGCTAGGTTTTTGTTTCCTTTTTTTGAAAAGTGGGACTACATTTGCTTTTTTCCAGTCTTCTGGAACTTTGCTGTTAATCAATGAAAGGTTGAAAAGTATTTTAAGTGCTTGGGCTATGCTATATTTTGCTTCCTTTACTGTTTTAGGATAAATTTCATCAGGTCCTGGTGACTTATCTATGTTTAGCCTGTCAATTGCTCTCAAAATATATATGATTTATCTATCTCTCTTGTGTTACTAATGTAAAATCTGGAATTTTATTTACAGTTTCCTTTGTAAATACTGAGCAGAAATATCTATTTAGCTCCTCAACAATTTCAAAATCTTCAATAATTTTGTTGTCAGCATGAAGGGGTCCAATTTTTTTATTAGATTTATTTTTCAAGTTGAAATGACTAAAGGGTCATTCCATGTCAACTCAGCCACAAAATGGCACTTTTTGCACTCACCCCTTTCAATTTTGCTCATACTTGGCACAATAGCAGATATACATGCCAAACTTAAATTCCCAAATTATTAGAGCTGACTGACCTTTGGTTACTGAGATACAAGGTCACAAAGTTGTGACATTTTGACCTTTTTTGCGTTAAATGACTATTTTCAAAATGGTGTAACTAAAACACTATTAAAGCTAGAGCATTGATTTTGGTCTCATTTTAAAGCTCTTTAGTAGCCCCTTGTTTATTGTCTCTTGTTAAATATCTCTACTGTGAAAAATAAAAAAATCCCTTCAAAAGTTGACCTTTGACCTTGAATAAAAAAAAAATACCTTCTCCTAAAAAATTCAATTTTTTTACATTAATACCTTGAGTCATGTACAACAAAATCCCAAGAAGCTGTAAGTGGCTGATAACTAGTTCAATGTATAAAAAATAAAAAGTTGGCATCATTCTTCAATTTTAGATTTTCTTTGTCAGTTCATTTATTTAAAAGTTCTGTTCTGATATAGTGTCAGTGAAGACTTAGTTCAACTTAACATTATTAGTTCAAAAACCTTTTGTGACCTGTGCCAAAAGAAGTCTTTTAAAAGACAACCAGGGTTAAACCCCTCGACAGCCCCAAATCTACTGGAGTAGCGCTGATCCAAAGGCCCAACTAGTATATAAATACTGTCAACTTTACAGAGTTGACTCCTGACTTCAAGTTAAAGTTCATTTATTTTTACTAAACATGTATAAAAATTTATTTAATAATTCATTAATTGTTCACTGTTTTCTTTTCAGGATTTTCTTTGTGCTTTTGTGATTTCAGAGTACAAACATGGAACATTTAAAACTGAAACAGAAGTGTGCTGATCCTTTGCTGCGTCACAAAGGTCAGTGTTGAAAGAAGAGTTTGAGAATTGTACCACAGGAACTTGTAAATAAGTTTCCCGATCTGCACTTAACACTACATCACACACTTTGTAAGCAGTGTAGAGAACATCTTGAGTCCTTGCCTGAGAAAGGAATAGGCACTTTGAATTCAGACATAAATAATGATGATTCTTGTAGAAGAAAATTGAAAATGTTGACAATAGTGATGCATCAACTTCAGAGCAAAACCATGAGATGTGTACTTTGAATGCTTCTTTTGTTTCAATTGGTGAATCACCCATAAAAAAGAGAAAGCTTGTAGAGCAAAAGTCATATGGAGCTAAAAAACTAAGCAAGGTGACAGAGACAGTTAAGAAGAGAATGGAAACAGTTGCAGGAAAAGAGATTTCTGACTCACAATTTAAGGAGCCATCTGGAGATGTAGACTGTTTAGAAATAATAAATCAACTCAAGGAAAAATTCAAAAATGAAAATACTAAAAGAAGTGATAAAATAAAAATCCTCACTGTATTGCCCAAAAGTTGGAGCATTAGGAAAATTGCTTCAGAATTTAACACAAGGCATACAGCATCTATTGCTAAAAAAATAGTTGAAGAAAACGGTGTCCTTTCAGACCCAAATCCAAAGGGTGGGAAAAGAATTAAACAGGATACTGTTGATGCTATTAAAGCATTTTATCTTTCAGAAGACATCAGTAGAACAATGCCAGGAAAGAAAGACTACTGTAGTATCATTGACAATGAAAGAGGAAGGATACATTTGCAAAAGCATCTTTTACTTTGCAATTTAAAAGAAGCCTATCATATTTTCAAAGAAAGAAATCCTTTGGTTAAGGTGGGATTCAGTAAATTTGCAGAATTGCGTCCAAAGCAGTGTGTTATTGCTGGAGCAACAGGAACTCACTCAGTATGTGTCTGTACAATTCATCAGAATGCCAAACTTATGTTTGTAGGAGCTGAATTAGAAAAACTAACTGCAAATGATGACACACCTATTAAGAATGTACGTCATTGTGTTGCCTTTATGGAATGCAATCCTGCCTCAGACAATGTGAACAATGTGGAGATCCATCAGATTTAAAAAACGCTGGACATATTTACAAACAACTTCATTGATATCATAAATTTTAAAAAGTGGACCAATACAGATCGGTCAAATCTTGAATCAGTAGAACTGAATACAGATGAATATATTGACCAATTCTGTAACCAACTGAAAGAATACCAGATACATGACTTCAAGACAAAGATGCAAGCAACTTATTACCGAGAAACAAAAATGTCTTTGAAAGATGGTGAGGTCCTTGCTGTGTGTGATTTTGCTGAAAATTATTCCTTTATTCTTCAAGATGAGGTTCAGAGCTTTCACTGGAACAATGAGATGGCTACTCTACATCCATTTGTTATTTACTATAAAAAGGAAGATGAGATTGCTCAGCTTAGCTTTGTTATTATTTCAGAGTGTAACATCCATAACACAGTTGCTGTACATTTGTTTCAAAAGCATCTGATAAAATTCCTAAAAGATAATATCTCATCCATCGGTTCCATCCACAAAATAATTTACTTTTCAGATGGGTGTGCAGGACAGTATAAGAACTGCAAAAACTTTTTGAATCTTTGCCATCACAGAGATGATTTTGGAATTGAGGCAGAATGGAATTTTTTTGCAACAAGTCATGGAAATGGACCCTGTGATGGTGTTGGAGGCACAGTTGAGAGATTAGCTGCAAAAGCTAGTCTACAACGACCTTATGATGAACAGATCCTTACTGCAGAACAGTTATATACATTTGCAAGTGAAAATATTGTAAATATAAAATGCCATTTTTCAACCAATAAAGAGCATGAAGAGGAAAGCCAACTTCTCCAAGAAAGACACTCAACTGCAAGGACTATTGCTGGTACACAGAAATTACACCATTTACAGCCAGTTTCATTGACTTCTCTTAAGGTTAAACATTATTCATTATCAGATTATTCAAATATTGAGAAAGTTACTGAAAAGGAAGAAGTTGTGACTGAGGAGAAAATATATGGTTTTGTTACTGCTGCATATGATGGCCATTGGTGGGTGGCATATGTGCTGGAAAAGATACCAGAGAATAGAGAAGTAAAAGTCACATTCCTTCATCCTCATGGCCCAAACCCATCATTTGTGTATCCTGGTCGACCAGATGAATTAATCTTACCATATTCAGATATTCTAACACAAGTTGAGGCATCTACTACTAATGGACGAACATACAGGATTTGCAAAGAAGTTACTTTGAAGGCATCCAAAGCTTTGGCAGATCTACAGCACAGAAAGGTAAGAATTCAAAATTAAAATGGTCATGTAACTATATATACACTGCATACATTTTAAGTTGTGATAAATGGAAATCAATGAGTACTATACCTATACATATTGTATGTACATTTTAATATGTTACTGGTCATTCTCTGTCAGATCAACCAAAAAAAATTGAAATTAACACCCTCATCTCTCATATTTTGCTGAAATTTGGTTTATAGGGAGTTTGTGAGCCCTGAATCCATTTCTGAAATTATAAGGTCAATCCGACCAACGGTTCAAGAGATATGACCTCGGGCAATTTGAGGTCACTCGCGAGGTTACTAACATTTGGCGAGCCATAACTTGGGTAATAATTGTCATAATTATATAAAAGTATATATATTTAGAATCAGAAAACGACAAGGAATCCAAATATGCAAGTTTTAGAACTCTAGGTTGAAAAATAAAAAAGTTACACTGTAACCAAAATTTGAGGTCACGATTTGACCTCTGGGGTATCAAATGAGAATTTTTTTTTTAAATGTAAAAAATGAAGGCATAGGCATTGGCTATTAGAATCAGCAAAAAAAAGTTTGTTTATGTTAGTATTTTTCATGTAACTAACATATAAGTGAACACCATATTCATAAGTTGTGCGTCAATTCTACCTATTTTTTCACACTTAAGCTCATAATTTGACCTATAGAAATTAAAATTACATTTTTTATAGATATAAAAAACAAAGTCAGAGTTCTTGACTAATAGAAACAATCATAAAAAGTTTGTTTATGTTGGTACTTTTCATGTAACTAACTTATAAGTGAACACCATATTTATAAATTGCTTGTCATTTCAAGGAATTTTTATATCTTAGCTATCAATTTGACCTCAAGCTCCAAGAATTTAATAAAAATTGTATTTCACTGCTAATCTACACTGGCAATAATAGTTATAATAGTGAAAGGGGAAGACTAAGCTCACATGTAGCCTAAACAAACCTGTTGAAACATGTTGCTACTTGTCTAAGTGCAGAATCAACACAGATAGTTGCAAAATTCCTTGTCTACAGGTTAGTACAGTTCCAGCCAGCACTGTGGGTGGCTGGTGGGTATGGTGTTTTAATGAGCCTCAGAGACTATCAAGGCCTAAAATATTAAGTGTGTATAGCTATATATTTTCTAAAAAATATATATTACCTAATTGTAAATCCTATATCTTTACAGATCAAAATACAATGGTTCGGCACTTGAAATACTGCCAGGACCCTATTCAAAAACACAAGAAACGCATAACAATCAATCTTAGAAAAGTGACTGATGTACTTGTTGAAAAATGTGCTGGAAGAGTGAAAAAAGACTCATTGTTGTGTGTGAACTGCTGGACACTGATAATGAAAAACCCCACTATACTTAGTACCACTGAAAACAACGAGTCTGAGCAGGATTCAAATGAATCATCTACTATCAGTGGCTTGAGTAACATCTCTTCAATTCAAGATCTGGACAATGACAGTGATTGCTTGATAAAGGAAAATCCTTCAACTTCAGTTGAACCAGTTCTAGCATTTCTGGACCAAACACCAGTTAAAAAAAGTAAGTAATAAATTAATATAATAACTTATACTTTACTACAAGGTCTGTTTGATCTACTATATAGCCAATTATATAGCATTTAAGGTACTATAATTAATATTTAATTACTAATATTCAGGTGTGTGAAACCTTCTTTTATGTTCTTTTCAGAAGGGCTGTCATTAAGCCAGAAAAAGCGCAAGGCTCGTGGTAAGCTATCATCTGCTCAGAAACACCTGAAGGAGAGGCTAGAACTCAGTTATGGTGTTCAAATTACCGAGGAGGTAAGTGATACTTCAAAACCTGAAACTAAATCTGAAAAACATCTAGACAAATTAATGAATGAATTGAAACAGTCATTCCTGGAGAGCAAATGTCACCATCACAAACTACAAATATTGACACTCTCACCATACACAATTGAAAAAACAGCTAGTTTCTTTCAAACTACAACATACATGGTGAAAAGAAGCTGTTCACTTAAATCAGAACATGGAATCCTTCCGAAGATTCCACTAATGAGCAAAGGAAAAGTGATATCTGAAGAACACAAAGATATAGTTAGAAGATTCTATGAGTCAGAAGAGGTTAGTCGTATGTGTCCTGGCCAAAAGGATTGCGTGAAAGTTATCAGTGCTGAAGGTGCAATGAAGGTGCAATGAAGGTGCAAAAACGATTGGTCCTCGGGAATTTAAGAGAGATGTTTGAACTATATAAAAATTATGAAAAGAATCCCAAAATAGGATTTTCCACATTTGCAAAATTACGGCCATCATATTGTGTGCTTGCCGGTAGTGGTGGGACTCATTCTGTCTGTGTCTGCACATACCATCAAAATCCAAAATTGCAGCTGGCTGCATTGGGAGAAAGAGGTCTTTCATACAAGGATCTTATGGATTACAGTGTCTGCAGTACAGAAAGAGACTTGCATGATGCAACTTTGCAATGATTGCCCAAGAGAAGAGGGTGTCCTGGATTTTCTTGAGTTACTTGACAGTGTGAAATCAGCTCCAAATGAAATATCTTACAAGCAATGGTGACTGTTGACCGTTGTACAATGGTTGATAAGGTGGAGCCACTTCATGAATACTTATCATCCCTAAGCATGAAAATATCCCGCATGGTTCGTCATCACTTTGTTGCTCAGCAACAATCACAGTACTTCAAGCAGTTGAAAGAAACACTACCACCTCAGAGCGAGGTAGTTATAGTAGGTGATTTCTCTGAGAATTATTCTTTCATTGTCCAGGATGCTGCCCAAGGGTTTCACTGGGACAATTCACAGTGTACAGTTCACCCTTTTGTCATCTATTATAGATCATCTGCAGACCAGGAACTTAGCCATTTTAGTGTCTGTTTTTATCTGCATCACTAAAACACAACACTATAATGGTTTACTCATTCATATTGAAGCTTATGACATATGTTAAATTCAGATGCCCACAATTGAAGAAGGTGCACTATTTCTCAGATGGATGTGCTGGCCAATATAAGAACAGATACAACTTCACAAATCTCTGTTACCATGAAGAGGATTTTGGTCTGTCTTGTGAATGGCACTTCTTTGCTACATCCCATGGCAAAAATGCATGTGATGGGATTGGAGGAACAGTGAAAAGAGCTACTGCTCGTGCCAGTTTGCAGAGAACTACAGAGAGGCAAATTCTTACACCAGAACACATGTTTCAGTTTTTGAAGAAAACTTGAGCAAGAAGATAAATTTTTTCTTTGTAACTACAGCTGATTTGAAAGATGCAGAAGAACGGTTGGAACATTGATTCAAGGATAGTAGGGCTATTCCTAGAACTCAGAAATATCATAGATTTGTTCCCCTAAACAAGGAAGAACTGATGGTGTATCCCATTTCAAGTGGCATTGGAGAAAAGAAAAGAATAAGGAAAAGTCATTTTACTAATGAACCTGCAATGCTTGGTAACCTAAAATGTGTCAAACCAGGAGAGTATGTTGGCTGCATTTATGACATGCAAGTTTGGTATGGAATTGTGGAGGAATATTGTGAAGAGTTTGATGATTTCACTGTGAACTTTCTACATCCCTCTGGGTCATCAGGATCAAGTGCATATTATTATCCATCAAACAAGGATTCATGTGCAGTGCCAGGACATCATATATTAACTGTAATGAGTTGTCCTACCCTAAGAGGAGGCAGCAGAATTCAATACATTTTTCCACAAAAAGAAATTGATGAGAGCATCGAGCATGCAAAAATTGTATTAGGCTAGCACATGAATCCTCTAAGTAGGTCTTCCCCTTTCACTATTATAACTATTATTGCCAGTGTAGATTAGCAGTGAAATACAATTTTACATTTTTTGCCTTTGTTTTTATATCTATAAAAAAATGTAATTTTAATTTCTATAGGTCAAATTATGAGCTTAAGTGTGAAAAAATAGGTAGAATTGACGCACAACTTATGAATATGGTGTTCACTTATATGTTAGTTACATGAAAAATACTAACAAACAAACTTTTTTTTGCTGATTCTAATAGCCAATGCCTATGCCTTCATTTTTTACATTTAAAAAAAAAATTCTCATTTGATACCCCAGAGGTCAAATCGTGACCTCAAATTTTGGTTACAGTGTAACTTTTTTATTTTTCAACCTAGAGTTCTAAAACTTGCATATTTGGATTCCTTGTCATTTTCTGATTCTAAATATATATACTTTTATATAATTGTGACCATTATTACCCAAGTTATGGGTTGGCAAATGTTAGTGACCTCAAATTTCCCGAGGTCATCTCTCTTGAACCGTTGGTCAGATTGACCTTATAATTTCAGAAATGGATTCAGGGCCCACAAACTCCCTATAAACCAAATTTCAGCAAAATCTGAGAGATGAGGGTGTTAGGCACTGGTTGATCTGACAGAGAATGACCCTACTTGTATTTGTTAATTAGGTAGCTATCTAGGTATACATTAAAAATTGTTTTCTCTTCTAGAAATCACAATAAATTGGGTGGCCCACAAGAATGTTAGAAAAATATATTCAATCTTATCTATGACGTACATAATATTTAGGGTTGCCAGATTTTCCAAATGCCCATGCGGAACAAAAATTTTTCCTGAGTTTTTTTTAAGACTAAATTTTTTTTTTAGTCATTAGAGGATAGACAAGCATTTGTAGCAGCAAGTGGTGAACACTATAAAGTAAATGAGTCTAATTGACATTTTGTGCTACACAGTTTTAACTTTGTGGTGCTAAATTCTTCCCAAGAAGATTTCTGTATTGAATTTTAGACATATTTCTAGTGAAAATAAAAGAAAGAGAAGAAACAGAGTCCATATTAGAGCAATTTAGCAGAGAGGAGGGCAATTCATTTTCAGAACTCCAACAAAGAGAGCAAGACAAAATTGCATATTTGTTTATAAAGATTTGTTTATAAAAAACGTCTGAACAGGTACAGTAGTTAGAACAACGTGAAAAAAGTGTTAGCAGCTGACGAGGAAGCTTCTAAACAGTGGCTGCATCCTCCAGCGCAGGACACGTCAACGCGAAGAAGCGACGTCAAACCAAAACATCAACGCGCTGGTGGCCAAACTTCCTCAAATCTCCGTGCAGCGGGCTGTCTACGGTTGGCTAGACTGGCAGTCGACGGCCTGTTGCGTGGCACGGTCAGAGTGCCGATCGGCTCCCGGGGCCGGACCTATTCTCAGCGTGCTATTTTTTCAATTACAGGGAACAATTGCGTGCTCCCCGAACTACTCTTACTCTCTGGCGACATTAAGACTAATCCAGGCCCCACTACAACTTACACATGTCACCATACACAAAGACATAGACACAATAGCACCATGAGACACATACAGAAGTATAATATTAACATATTACAGTACAACGTAGATGGCCTCACAAACAAAATCATGCAGCTTAGGGAATTCGTACACAAACAAAACATTCACATAGCACTTATACAAGAAACAAAACTAAAACGCACACACAAAACACCCACCATCCCTGACTTCACGGCGATCCGTCAAGATCGTACTGGGGGTAACGGGGGTGGACTCATCACTTACATACGTAAAAGCATTAGCTACACTGATGCTACCCAAAACATTACAAACACAATCCAAGCAGATAACACGATAGAAATACAGGCAGTTAACATTAAAACACGCGCAAAACACAACACCACACTAATCAACATTTACATCCCACCAGATAGTTCACCTCAGGTGCCAGCCAATTACAATCCACAGTTACACAATCTTGCCTCTCTCACTAATGTCATCTTAGGAGGAGACTTCAACGCCAAAGACACTAGTTGGTACCTGCACAACCAAAACAACACCAGAGGCGCCAACATAGCCACACAACTAAACAGCCTCTTCATTCTTAACAATACAGAAGAACATACACACATACCACATCAAGCAGGATACTCAAACTCCTCCCCAGACATAACGTTCTGTTCCCCCTCACTAGCAACACATACACAATGGAGAACAGAAAAACAACTGTCATCAGACCACCTGCCCATCATCATTACAACACATTCTACACTCTGCCCCAACAGCCTTAGGCACACTTACAGAAATTACAAGAAAGCTGATTGGGAACAGTTCAAAATACAGACTGAGGAACAATTCACCACATTAAACAGCACACCCATCATAAACATCGATACAACACTCAAGACATTTAATCAGATTATCAATAATGCAAACAAATACATACCCAAGGGCAACATTAGGAAATACAACCCAAATTACACTAGAGAAATAGCCCACCTCATAAGGCAACGTAACAACCTCAAATATAACACACAAACACCACACACAGAAGCCATAAACAGCAGATACAACAGCTCAACACAGAAATAAACAACAAACTCAAAGAAAAACAAACAGAAACATTCAGGAATTCATAACAACACTAAACCACTCCACAGATACATACAGGCTATACAAGACTATAAACAGCATTACCCACTCTAACAGCGGCATTCACACCTCACACGCGGCTATCTGTCGCAGCCAAAATAATATCCCAACATACACACAACAAGCTAACATTCTAGTTAATCACTACGCAAAGATAAGTCACTTAAACAGAGACAACAACCAGAAACATGCAGACAGACAAACAGCCAGACACAAGAAAACCTACAGACTCGACATGACCATTACACCCTTCAATACAGACCAGACCACCAAGATCATCAAAAACATTAAGAATTCGAAGGCTACTGGACCAGACAACATATCTAACATACACCTTAAACACTTGGGCCCACAAGGAATATTAGCTCTCACAAATATCAGCACATATTCATACCAACACTGTATTATTCCTGACATATGGAAACAAGGTAAAATTATTACACTACTCAAACCAAACAAAAATCCAACAGAACCAGCTTCCTATAGACCCATTACTTTACTATGCACACCTTCCAAAGTAACAGAAAGACTAATCTTACAAATCACCAACCCACACATACCACTATCGCCTACTCAACATGGATTCAGACCTCACCACTCAACCACGACATTACTCACTAACCTCACGCAGCACATCATGGATGGCATCAACTCCAGAAGACCAGCTCAACGTACACTATTAGCAACAATAGACATTAGTAAAGCATTTGATGCTATCCCACGCTTCCCTCTCATAAACAAAATACTCAACACAAACATGCACAATAACACCAAAAGGTGGCTGAGCAACTATCTCTCAGGAAGATACTCACATGTCACATTTAATGGCAAGTCATCCAAAAACAAGCTTTTTCCGAACGGGTCCCTCAAGGCTCTGTTCTCTCACCAACACTCTTCAACTTATACATGCATGACATTCCAACACCCATAGATAACAAGCTTACCTTATCATCATATGCAGATGATATCACTCTAACATCCACCCACAACAACATCGACACCGCTACAAATAACCTACAAACATACATAAACAGTATACAAGACTGGCTCACACACAATAGACTCAAAGTAGCGCCCACAAAATCAACCATCACCTTGCTTACAAGCAACACAAAAGAACACCAGGTAATTCCACAGCTTACACTAAACAACATCAACATTCCACACACTCACAGAACCAAAATACTTGGTGTCACATACAACACATCATTATCTTTTGCAAACCACATTCAGGACATTAAAACCAAATGTACGTCAAGACTTAACACGCTTAGGGTACTAACAGGCACAAACTTTGGACACCAGCAGGAAACAACATCACTCATATACAAACAATATATTCGCTCAGTTATGGACTATGCTAGCCCATGCTGGGCACCCATTATCTCAAACACACACATAAACACCTTACAAACAATACAAAACAACGCACTTCGTATCATTACAGGATGCACTCAAACAACACCAATAGAACACCTGCACACAGAAACAAAAATACTAAAAGTTAGGGAACATTTAGACATGAGGGGAACACAATTCATGGCAGCAGCGACAACTAACCCACAACACCCTTGCCACTACATGTACAATCATGCACCAACACCTCGCACCATTAAGGTAACACCAGAGAGATATTATAACGAAATACTCCATTCCATACCACGCCCCACAGACATCACACAGTACAGAAAACACATACACACACATCTAACCCACAAAGCACTGACACGACTCGGTCCGAATGCGGTCCTAGGTGCGAAGCCGCCACCCATTAACAGGTCAGAGATCAGCCTGAGCAGATCGGATCGAGTTAACTTAGCACGATTCCGATGTGGACATCACCCAAACTTACGGACATATAAACACAGACTAGACAACTCCATAGACGACACCTGCCACCTGTGCCAAGACACACCACAAACAATTGAACACATTATGACGGACTGTACCGCTCTAGCACAACAACGAACACAACACAACATCACTAGTGCGCTGAACCTCTGGTCCACTCCGGAGAGGGCGATCGGTTACCTGCGTGCCGCCGGCTTGCTCGATCAGGGTGGGCTGATCGGCTAACAACAACAACAACATACAGGTGAGGTGGGTAAAGAACAAATATTTAAAAATAAGCATTTGCTTGTTTGTAGAAGGCTGCAGATAGTATGTAGATATGGGTTGTATTTGTAAGAGATTGAGCTGACCTTAGACAAAAATGGTTACTGACATACAAGGTCACAAAGTCATGACTTTGACAATTTTTGTATAAAATGACTTTTTTCAAAATGTTGCTTGAATTCATTATTTTTTATACATTGAACTAGTTATCAGCCACTTACAGCTTCTTGGGATTTTGTTGTACATGACTCAAGGTATTAATGTAAAAAATTGAATTTTTTAGAAGGTTTTTTTTTTATTCAAGGTCAAAGGTCAACTTTTGAAGGGATTTTTTTATTTTTCACAGTAGAGATATTTAACGAGACAATAAACAAGGGGCTACTAAAGAGCTTTAAAATGAGACCAAAATCAATGCTCTAGCTTTAATAGTTTTTTAGTTACACCATTTTGAAAATAGTCATTTAACGCAAAAAAGGTCAAAATGTCACAACTTTGTGACCTTGTATCTCAGTAACCAAAGGTCAGTCAGCTCTAATAATTTGGGAATTTAAGTTTGGCATGTATATCTGCTATTGTGCCAAGTATGAGCAAAATTGAAAGGTGTGTGTGTTTTAGGTGGCTGACTTGACATGGAATGACCCTAAAGAACTTTTTGCGATTTCCTTTACAATTTTTGGCTAAGTTCCTCTCTAAATCACGTTTACTCTCTCTTATAAGTTTCTTGCTTTCTTGTTTCTTATTTTTATAGATTTCAAGGTTCTTTTCATTTTGAGTTCTCTTAAATTTGCTGAAGGTCTTTCTCTTATCCCTTTCTTAATGGACAGATTTATCCAGGGTTCTGTTATTTCCAATTCTTATTTTACACTGAGGAATATATTTACTTTGAACATTTTATTTTTTAGCTTTTCCCATACATAGTGTGTAGATTTGCTTTGACTGAATATATCTTTTGGTTGAAGCTCAAAAATCTCTGCCCAATTTATACAGTTTAACTCATTAACTAGTTCAGTCATATTTCCACTTTTAAAGTCAGGAATTTCAGCTGCATTTTTAGTATACATGGAGTCAAATTTCACCTTCAATCTTATTATAAAATGATCTCTTGAACCCAGTGTTTCAAAGACTGATATGTTATATATAGAATCAGCAATATTTGTTAATAATAAATCTAAAATTGCATTCTCTCTGGTTGGTTCTTTAATTAACTGATTTAGACCATTTTCTACAGTATAATCAAGGGAGTTCTCATTACTTTCAGGTGCTTGTAATGTTACCCAATTTATATATTTATAGTTAAAATCTCCAACAATAATTATTACATCATTTGAACCTACCTTATTTATTTCCTTAATAATTTCATTTTCTACGTATCGATTCTCCTCTCTTGTTTTGGGGATTCCTCTAACTGAACATCTTTCTGGTGGCCTATATATACACCACCCTTTTAATTTCTTTACCATTTTTATTTTGATTTCTATCCATACTGACTCAACTATTTCACTTTCTTTTATTGAATTTCTCTCTCTTGGAGACAAATTTGACTTTGCATAAATAAATACTACTCCACCTTCAAAATGTTTACACTCATAAAAAAAAAGAGTTCATAGCCATTTAATTCATAGGTAATAATATTATCTCAGTCACTTAATTGATTATTTGGTACACTGCTAAATTTTGTCCACGTCTCAGTTATGATCATATCTGGTTTTCCAATTTCAAACACACGTTTTAAATTCATCTATCTTCTCTCTGATGCTTCTTGCATTTACATAAAATAATGAAAGAAAACCTGCAACATTTTCTTTAATTTTGGATCTATTATCAACTGACTTTGGCATTTGCCATCTTTAATTTTTTACTCCATTTATTTGTTTCTGACAGTTGTCATTATAATTTTGAGATATTTTATTCAGTGAAGTACCATTTGTTAGTCAATGGGACATACCCAGGTTTTTTTACATTTTCATTTTGGATTTCTGTTAATAAAATTTTACAGAGTACATCCTTACCTCTTGTATTAAGATGAACCCCCATCTTTATTATACAATTCTCTTTTCCAATAAAATTTGGTCCATAGATCAATATATGTTACACCTACTTGTTTAGAGAGTTCTTGAGCCTATTATTTATGCTAAAAGCCCAGAGAACCATTTATTACTTTCACTCATCCTTAGAATAATATGTGTAATAAATGACTTATGCCTACCTTCTTTTAATTTTACCAAGATTTCATTATAGCTTTTTAAGATTTCATCTGATGGCTTAAGCATTACATCATTACCTCCAGCGTGAATAACTACATTTTTTGGAGAAACTAAATCAATACCCGAAATTTTTTCACTTATTTTTTACTTTACCCTATCAATGGTTACACCAGAATAGCAATAAACTATGCTTCCTTTTAGTAACATAGTTCCTAGGGCTCTGACTTGGGAATCTCCAATTACAGAAACCCAGAAACTTTTCCTACATTGCTTGGGTTTAACTTGAAACTTTTACTACTATTGAATTGAGTTTCCCTATATTGATTATTTTCTTCATCATTTATAGAAAATGAATGAAATCTATTTGTTAATTCTATTAAAACACTTTCATTTGGTTTTAAAATTCTGAGTTTCCAGGTTTTCTTTGGCTTTTCCCACTCATTTGGCCTATTTTTGCATTGACCTAGGCCCAACTAAAACATTGGGTTCAGGCTGTTTCTGAGTTTCAGCCTCATTTACAGTATTAGGCCCAGGCCTAGACCAAACTTGAACTGCAATATCTCTATAAGTTGGTCTGGCCTCTCCCTCACTAAGAGACCGTCTGGGCTTACTAAAATTTTTTATTACAGTACTACACTTGTCACAAAACCACATCAAGATGACATTAAGCTTAGAAGCAGCATTATACCTTTATATAATTCCCTAATGACTCCTACTGCAAGTTAAGAACATAAGAAATTTTTATAGTGGGCACACTAGGGGCCACTTCAGCCCATCAAGGTGGCTCCACTATGTAAAAACTGCCTGTACATTGGCAACAACCAATTTTTACAAAGCTAATTAATCATTTAAAACTAAAGATAGAATCTCTGGATCCAGAGGACCAAAGTCATAATAGGCTACTATCCACAAATATGTTACACTCTATATCTATTTATAACTGACATGCAATATCAGATCCAAAGAATCCAGTCAATTTCATTACGGTACCCATCAATACCAGTACCTTGCCAACCAAAAATAAGTCACGGTCCATATCAATTGCGGACCAAGTCACAATTACAACCATATACATTACAATATATATACTTAGGAGGAAAAGTGTAGATGTGGCTATAAAGACTGTACAGTAATGTAGAAATGTGTGTGCACCCATTTTGGGTCTCCCATTTAAAGGTGTTTGTGGGGCAAGTGAAGATCATGAGTTTTTCAATACCTCACAGTACTATGAGGGGGCACCACTCGGCAGAGGAATCTCTTTAAATAGGATGTTTAAGGACAGAGAGTATCCCCTAACCCAAGATGCTGCCTCCCTATATCCCACAACACTTGTGTTGAGCTGTGGGATCTATCACCTAAATGCAAATAATATATATGAAATAAACTAGTACCTACCATTAGTGATGTGAGTCATTTTTTATTGTCATTTTTTTTGTCGTTTTTTTTTTTGTTTAAAACGAAGATAGTCTGTTTTTTTTGTTTTTTATTGTTTTAAACTTATTCCATATTTTTCTTCCTTTAATCTAATAAGTATATTAGTATTACCTATAATTTACTATACTACCATGCTTATACGGTTATACCTAGTATATGTATATAGTCATCTTTTAGAAAAACTGAATCACACAAAAAGTATATAATAGAAAGGAAAAACAAACCCTCATTTCTTATATGTATATACCTATATTTTTTAACTAGAACATAAAACATTCTTCCTCATTTCAAACAATATACATAATTGTGATTGGCAAGAGTACCAGTATATATATTCCAGATCGAAAAAAAAAATATTCACCTTTTTTTTTAACCTTTTTGTTAACCTTCATTTCCATGGAAGAATCATCACTAGATTGGGTAGAGCATATATGCTAGTTTCAATATCACAGGTACTGGTATAATATCCATAATACTGGTATAAAACAATAGATATAATTGTGATTGGCAAGAATACCAGTGTGTGTATATATATATATATATATATATATATATATATATATATATATATATAATATATATATTCCAAATAGAAAAATAAAAAAAATATAAATATTCATCTCTTTCTTTAACCTTTGTGTTAACCTAATGCTATTTAACTTTCATTATCCGATTCTATTTCCATTGAAGAATCATTATCACTAGATTGATTAAAGCAAATAGTTTCAATGTCATAGGTACTGGTATTTATTGCAGATTTGGATGTTGACAAAGCAATGTAGCACCATGTTTTACTTCACTTTCTTGGAATTTTGCATTTTGGGATATAAATACTAGCTTTGCTGCTCTGTCTGTGCTTAATTGGTTTCTTTTGGCTGTATGGATATTACTGTATGTGCTAAATGATCTCGGAGGTAATGAAACGGCGAAATAGAGGTGTATGAGTTTGTGTAGGTATATATGTGAGTATGCATGCATATGTATCTGGAATTCTGGATGTATGCATGTGTATGGGGTATACAATAGATGTAAATGTGTATATAAGTATTTATGTATATATTGGTATATATGTATATTAGGGTGTCCCAAACTCATAGGGGGCCAAATGTTTTTTCGGGATACAAATCCGCTCGTGTTGTGCTCCTTTGATGTTTCCCATTAGAAGTCTTCCTGTAAAATTTCAGAGAGATCGAAGAAAATTAAAGGTCCCGAAACTTTTGAAAAACTTATTTCTTTCTTATACTGAGAAGGCAAATTAACTGAAATATTTCTCTCAAAAGTTCCATCACAAAGATGATTATACAAAATAAACATGTATTTTAATCTTAACACACAAACAACAATTTCCAAAGCATCACATTTATGCATTTTAACTAAAACACGTGTTTCATGAGATCCGTTTTTGTTCCCTTCCAGCTCACATTCCGTCGGTGTGAGTGGACAGTTCGAAGGAGAACTGGAGGTCTTCTTCATCACGGTACAGAGGTTTGTTGTGTATTTCTCAATAAGGGTGAGCTGGCCTCGCTCTGCTGCATCATTGACCACATCAGTTCTGCAGCTCGGCTCTTTGCCAGACGGTAGTTTTCGTCAGTAGGCCATGTTTCAGGGTCTTTGGTGAGGAACGTGGGCTCAACTTGGAGAAACTGGAAGAGTGTGGTGGCCGTTTAAGACCCACGGACTTAAACGGCCATCCACTTGCAGTCCCTTGCCTTGGACCCGTTTGATCCTTTCCCAGGCGCTTTTTCAGGTTAGCCGTCATGTTACGCTTTTCATTGTCGTCACTCTGTCATCAAACAGTGCAAGACAGATTAAGTCCTCCGAGATATACCACAGATGACGGAGCACAGCCCGGTAAGCTGTGTTTCCAACGTCCTGTCAGGGTAACCTACAAGAAGATTGCACAGCCTAACGTCATTTTTGGGAGATTTGATGGCGATGGGAGCCTCGTGCAGTGACGCACGTATACAAGGCTCACGAAGAGAGCCATACGGCGAACCCTTGCAGTTCTTGGAGACGAAGTTCGGAGAACTGGGACTGCAGTAATGCTATTTTCAGGCAGTAAATAGCTTTGGCCATCCATCTGGCCTGATGGTAAGCCCTGGAGGCCGAAGCTGTAACGTCCTACGTCGTCTCCGAGGTACAAGAGGCTCAGTCGAAGAAGTTCTTCATAATCCTCTCGAGGATGATTACCACTTCTTCGGGCATCGCGGAGATAGTCTATTACCTCAAGTCGCATTTGTGAAAGGCAAGCATTGTCATTTATGAAGGCTTTAGCCACCTCGTCCTTGTCAAATGCATCCAACTGACAGTGGTTCATTGATGGCCAGGCCTCCTTGAATCTCCTGAAAAGTGGGATTTGAGGACTTGGTGGTGGTGTTCCTAGGCACACGACGAAAGACATCCTTGAGAATCACTTCGTGAACGTGATGACGGCAAGCAAAACCATAAAAGAGATCTTCCCAATGCCGCTTCCAAACGCGCACACGCACCTTGCACTATCCCTGTGTTTGATGCCGTCGTGTCAAACACCATGCCTATGATCTTGTCCTCAATTCCGACTAGGGTGAGCGCTTGATGGGACTGCGCTTGCCATTGTGTGTCCTGTGCCGTCTATTATTTTCGGTGCTCCTAATAGCTCTTCCACACATCCCCAGTCACCACAACAGCAATCCGATCGACTGACTTACCCTCCTGTTCGATGTCAGTGAGTATCTTTGTGTCCCAGTGGATCTGCAGTCGAGGTGGAAGCTGCTCGAGTGGCCAATAACATTGGTCCCTATCATTGTACGGTCCTTTTGTCGGAAGCGGTGAACCGTGCTCTTTGATGGAACACTGTCAGGACCGAGAGCTAGGGATTTTGCAGTCGCAGCGAACGCTGATGTTGCCTGTCGAACAGAAAGGCCCTCGCGATCCCAAGTTGCTGCCAGGTCAAGATCACTCAGACTTTCTTTTAGTCTGTCATGTTTGGGAGCTTTCGAAGTTTTAAGTCCACAAGTGACGGCTTCGTTTCCACTGTCAGCTGACGATGTGCTAGAACTGCTGTCGGTAGCCTCTTCTGTGACTCCTACAGCTATCTCCCCGATCCAGAACGTCTGAGCGGGCGACATCAAAAATATCCTCCATATCAGCCAAGAATACATCCCGCTGCATATTGTAAGTCATTCCAGTCTTGTTCTTGTTTTTATGCAAATTTCGATACCTCTGAACCAAAGCTTTCAGTTTAGTCGAGGCATGAACGGAGGTTGTTGCCAGATTCGAGTTGGCTCTAGCCCAGATTTCTAATACAGCCGATATTACAGCCTTGATTGGCACTGTTGGAATCGTGTCTTCTTTTGGTCGCGGCGATGGTAGAAGAAAAGGAGCAACACGTCCATATTACTTGGTAATCAAGATTTAGCCAGCTCTGCTATCGGAGACCTCTCAAGAAGCCACAACTTGATGTTTGATCTTGTCAACGTCATAATGATCAATTCTGAAAACCAAAAAAAAGTCATCAAACGTCGGGACCTCTAAATATCATCTGATCGAGTTGAAAATCACACAGCCAATGCTTTAGCCCAAACCACATCCGGGCATGACACGAGTGGTCAGGTCGTATTAAGAAACAAAATTGGGACACCCTAATGTATATGGGTGTATGTGTATGTATATATATATGGATGGTCTCGTGGGGGGGGGGAATATGTCATCGCAGGTCTAAAGGATAGTTAAGTGGGAGATTCAAAATCCGAGGCATGGATGGGAGAGTCCTGGGAAGTGGACAATGGGCAGTCAGCTCCAGCCAGGTTCTCGCAAGTTTAATGGATCTCAAGATACAAGACTTTCAGTGCAAGAAAGAGGCCAGTTTTTTCTGTAAATAGGCTGAAAAGGACATTCTATACTGGTACCATATGGCCTATTTTATTATTTATTTATTTTTTTTAAATATATCATTGCAAAAGTATACCTTATAATTAAATTGGCAATATCTATATTAATTATTAAAAAAAAACAAAAAAAAACAAAAAATGACAAAAAAAACAAAAAAAAACAAAACAAAAACTGTTTTTTTACATCACTACCTACCATTCATGCAATAAAAATGGGGGTAATTTTTTACTATCAGTCCGGTCTCTGGAAACTGAAAATAAAGTTTACCATAAGACTTTACATTTTTTAAACAACTTTAATTAAGTACAATATGAAGGCAAATGCCAATTAAAGCTATAAAATTAATATTAAGAAATTATTTTTTTGAGCGATAAAATCGTGGATCATGTTTTTGGGAGTGATAAAATGGCTGATCCTACAAAGGTTAGGAAGGTACCACTAACAAAATTAGGGGGTTTGACCTGAACTCATAAGATTTTAGTGTCATGATGGCATTGGTTTGCGATGGTTGTAATTATTCACTGTGTTTAAGGTTAGGTTTCTGTGAACAGTTCCAATAAAAAATCAAGAGGTCCCCAGGTTTCTGGACGAGTTGACATTTTTTAACTTCATGCAAATTTTTTGATGATGAAGAGAGTGCATTTAATTTTTATGTAGAACACGGTGTATTGCTAAAAGAATTTATTTGCCCTAAGAAAAATAAGGAAGGTACTGTTCGTGGTAATAAGTGTGTGTTCAATAAAAACAGAAAAGGGTCATTCTCTGTCAGATCAACCAAAAAAAATTGAAATTAACACCCTCATCTCTCATATTTTGCTGAAATTTGGTTTATAGGGAGTTTGTGAGCCCTGAATCCATTTCTGAAATTATAAGGTCAATCCGACCAACGGTTCAAGAGATATGACCTCGGGAAATTTGAGGTCACTCGCGAGGTTACTAACATTTGGCGAGCCATAACTTGGGTAATAATTGTCACAATTATATAAAAGTATATATATTTAGAATCAGAAAACGACAAGGAATCCAAATATGCAAGTTTTAGAACTCTAGGTTGAAAATAAAAAAGTTACACTGTAACCAAAATTTGAGGTCACGATTTGACCTCTGGGGTATCAAATGAGAATTTTTTTTTTAAATGTAAAAAATGAAGGCATAGGCATTGGCTATTAGAATCAGCAAAAAAAAAGTTTGTTTATGTTAGTATTTTTCATGTAACTAACATAAAGTGAACACCATATTCATAAGTTGTGCGTCAATTCTACCTATTTTTTTCACACTTAAGCTCATAATTTGACCTATAGAAATTAAAATTACATTTTTTATAGATATAAAAAACAAAGTCAAGTTCTTGACTAATAGAAACAATCATAAAAAGTTTGTTTATGTTGGTACTTTTCATGTAACTACTTATAAGTGAACACCATATTTATAAATTGCTTGTCATTTCAAGGAATTTTTATATCTTAGCTATCAATTTGACCTCAAGCTCCAAGAATTTAATAAAAATTGTATTTCACTGCTAATCTACACTGGCAATAATAGTTATAATAGTGAAAGGGGAAGACTAAGCTCACATGTAGCCTAAACAAACCTGTTTGAAACATGTTGCTACTTGTCTAAGTGCAGAATCAACACAGATAGTTGCAAAATTCCTTGTCTACAGGTTAGTACAGTTCCAGCCAGCACTGTGGGTGGCTGGTGGGTATGGTGTTTTAATGAGCCTCAGAGACTATCAAGGCCTAAAATATTAAGTGTGTATAGCTATATATTTCTAAAAAATATATATACCTAATTGTAAATCCTATATCTTTACAGATCAAAATACAATGGTTCGGCACTTGAAATACTGCCAGGACCCTATTCAAAAACACAAGAAACGCATAACAATCAATCTTAGAAAAGTGACTGATGTACTTGTTGAAAAATGTGCTGGAAGAGTGAAAAAAGACTCATTGTTGTGTGTGAACTGCTGGACACTGATAATGAAAAACCCCACTATACTTAGTACCACTGAAAACAACGAGTCTGAGCAGGATTCAAATGAATCATCTACTATCAGTGGCTTGAGTAACATCTCTTCAATTCAAGATCTGGACAATGACAGTGATTGCTTGATAAAGGAAAATCCTTCAACTTCAGTTGAACCAGTTCTAGCATTTCTGGACCAAACACCAGTTAAAAAAAGTAAGTAATAAATTAATATAATAACTTATACTTTACTACAAGGTCTGTTTGATCTACTATATAGCCAATTATATAGCATTTAAGGTACTATAATTAATATTTAATTACTAATATTCAGGTGTGTGAGAAACCTTTTTTTCTGTTCTTTTCAGAAGGGCTGTCATTAAGCCAGAAAAAGCGCAAGGCTCGTGGTAAGCTATCATCTGCTCAGAAACACCTGAAGGAGAGGCTAGAACTCAGTTATGGTGTTCAAATTACCGAGGAGGTAAGTGATACTTCAAAACCTGAAACTAAATCTGAAAACATCTAGACA
The DNA here is from genome assembly GCA_023014485.1 of Bathynomus jamesi. Lineage (NCBI taxonomy): Eukaryota > Metazoa > Arthropoda > Malacostraca > Isopoda > Cirolanidae > Bathynomus > Bathynomus jamesi. Next base: position 450,756 of record JAJOZX010003397.1, on the reverse strand, counting down.
AATTAATGAATGAATTGAAACAGTCATTCCTGAGAGCAAATGTCACCATCACAAACTACAAATATTGACACTCTCACCATACACAATTGAAAAAACAGCTAGTTTCTTTCAAACTACAACATACATGGTGAAAAGAAGCCCGTTCACTTAAATCAGAACATGGAATCCTTCCGAAGATTCCACTAATGAGCAAAGGAAAAGTGATATCTGAAGAACACAAAGATATAGTTAGAAGATTCTATGAGTCAGAAGAGGTTAGTCGTATGTGTCCTGGCCAAAAGGATTGCATGAAAGTTATCAGTGCTGAAGGTGCAATGAAGGTGCAAAAACGATTGGTCCTCGGGAATTTAAGAGAGATGTTTGAACTATATAAAAATGATGAAAAGAATCCCAAAATAGGATTTTCCACATTTGCAAAATTACGGCCATCATATTGTGTGCTTGCCGGTAGTGGTGGGACTCATTCTGTCTGTGTCTGCACATACCATCAAAATCCAAAATTGCAGCTGGCTGCATTGGGAGAAAGAGGTCTTTCATACAAGGATCTTATGGATTACAGTGTCTGCAGTACAGAAAGAGAGACTTGCATGATGCAACTTTGCAATGATTGCCCAAGAGAAGAGGGTGTCCTGGATTTTCTTGAGTTACTTGACAGTGTGAAATCAGCTCCAAATGAAATATCTTACAAGCAATGGGTGACTGTTGACCGTTGTACAATGGTTGATAAGGTGGAGCCACTTCATGAATACTTATCAT